>VZRE01012620.1:59825-95974 GCA_013396775.1 Cephalopterus ornatus
TCCGGCGGAGCCGCTCC
Organism: Cephalopterus ornatus; assembly: GCA_013396775.1. Classification (NCBI taxonomy): domain Eukaryota; kingdom Metazoa; phylum Chordata; class Aves; order Passeriformes; family Cotingidae; genus Cephalopterus; species Cephalopterus ornatus. The sequence goes on from VZRE01012620.1 coordinate 59,843, forward strand.
TGCCCCGGGGCATCTCCAGCACCTGCCCCTGTCGTCTTCCGCACCCCTGGCGGGAGCCGCGCGGGACGGTCTGGGCCGTGTCCATCCCCCGCATCCTCCCGCCGGGACGCCGGGGCACGGCTGGGGGTCTCGCCGCGGCTCCGCAGCCGAGATGCGGGTGAGGGCGGCATCAGGCTGCCGCCCCTGCCCGCCCGGCATCCCGGTGGTGGGAGCACACAGCTTTTCGGACGGGGATATTTGGGTTAAAAGCCCGGCCTTTTTTGCTGGCCGAGATAACCGCGGTGGTAGAGAAGGTGAAAATCAGGGATGTGCCATGGAGCCCTAGCTAGGACTGCCGCCCGGAGGGATCCAGTTGCCCAGGGCAATACAAAAGTAATTTATCCTGTGATACATGCAGGGTTTGAGAACTGACTTGGAATTGTATTTTCCAGCGGTTCGGCTTTCATCTGCGTTGTGTGTTGGCGGGGGGTGGTTGCTTCAGAGCACAGTTGATCGCAAAATATTACAGTCCTTTAGGCAAAGGCAGGGTTGTGCATAGGGAAAAGGGGAGGCTTTGAGAGTTGATTGTGTATTTCATTTCTGAGGGTAACTGTAGCTGTTAAATATACTCTTTACCACAACAACATGCAGAGGCTGAATAGCTACAATTACGTGGTGATTCTGTGTGTCAACATGCTTAATCATATCACATCCTTGCAGCGAGCCAAATGGGAGGCTAGTGAAAACAGACAGGAAAATGAGCTCCCAGGTAGGACAGTGAGTGATCTGGGGTCAGGCACCTGCTGCAGACTTCAGCTAAAAACCTAGTTTGGTATTTCCTTAGGTTAGTTGATGGCATACATATTTCCATGTGTGTCGATTGTCCACATTCTTACATGGTCTGTGGATGAAACGTAGTGCCAGCATGCTGGTCCTTTCCATGGATGTGCCCAGGCCAAGGCAGGTCTGCAGGGGAGCAGGTGAGAGCAGAGTAAGTGTGTGTTGCAGGGTGATTTGAACTGTATGCTAGAAATGCCAGTTCTGTTCTCTTGTCTTTAAAGGGCATCAAGGCGATTAACACAGAAAGTAACATCTGCTTTGGAGGTGATTATATTCCAGCACAGAATCCTTTCCTCAGTTACCTGGCTGTCATTTTGAGCTGAAGAATATGAAATGCTGGGAAACATTTAAATTCTCTAGTGGTAGAACAGAACCTAGTAGAGGGAATGTAAAGTCCAAAGTTTTATGTCTATAATATTTTAAATGTCAGTTAAATAGATTCTAAAGTTATAAACCCAGTATAAAAGTTAATGCATAACAGTCTAATGCAGAGGAGACTTGACACTGTTCTATCTCAGTAATTGCAGCAAACACGGTGTAAATGAAATAGCAAAAATGAACAGTGCCAAGATAAAAATAACATCCTGGGAAAAAAGAGAGTGGAAAAAACCCTGAGAGTTCTTAGCTCTCATTTAAAAGAATAACTGGCAGGTTTACGGGTTTTGGTTTTAAGTATAGGGTTACCTTCGATGTTTCCAAATTTTGATTTTGCATGGGCTATGTGGGCTATGTAAACAATTTGGGATCAATTTTCATGATAAATTAAATGCGAGGAGACCACATCTACTCAGAAAAATCAATGGAAGTTTTCCATTAACATCAATGGGACAAGCATTGCATGGCAAATTCAATGCCACAGTTTGTCTAAAATCACTATTTCCAAAAGATTTCCACCAAAATTACTATGGAAAGGCTGTAATTTCAGGTTTGGTGTTTACTGTAACAGAAGGATATTTCTGGTTCTGCAAAGAAAATAAGGTGGTATTAAATCAGCAGCGTGGTATTAAAATCAACCCCACGGAAGATTCAAAGAATTGCTCCACCATTTGGTAATCCAGGAGAAATCCTCGATATTTCTTTTACTCTTGGGGTGGAGTTGTGCTTGTTACTCCAGAAACCTTGACTCAGTCTGTGTGCTCTGTTGTGCCAAGGCAACACATTGTTAGCTGTCTATATCAAGAGGGTTTCAGGCAGTGCTGCGACACTGCCTTGACATTTTAACTGTAAGATTTGACTTTAGATATAGAAGTGCTTATATTTGGTAGATGTGAGTTTGTAATATAGAGATACAGGCAATATAGTTTAAAGTGGCTTAATAGTGCATACATTGAACCATCATTCTGTATTAATGGAGTGCAGACTTATGCTATCATTTTAAATCTAGAAAGTATATAATCATCTGGTATAGTAAGACACAGCTCAGATGCATTAATACATATGTTATAATTAGATTTTTCCACATGTGATTTTTCTCAGCTGCCTTCCATATACTTATCATTGCTCTTGGCTTAAGCTATTTCTAAGAAAGCACCCATTCACTGCTTTTTGTACCTGGGAGATTTACATGACATGGTTGTATTTTCAGGATTCTAAATGTACTTTTATGAGTTTATAATATGATTATCAGTCTAATAATTCAGGTCTTTGCCATCTTGAAATCATAGCAAGAAGAACAGAGTAGGTTAAAAATTTGAGATTGAGAAAATGAGGTTCCCCTCAATTCCCAGAAATAGGGTAACATGATGTCTACTATTTAAGTGCAAAAAAAGGAATCACAGAGCTAATTACATACTAGGTGAATTATCTTAGATTAGATTAAATTAAATGTCATGACACAAATTCACACAGCTATTTAGTCTTTAAACTATTATATTAAAGGGAAAATTTGATTGCATGGATCAGAGAACAGCTAATGGAGTATCACAGCCCAAATGGAGCAGGAACAAAGTGGCTCTGGTTACAAAAGAGGTTATGCAGGTTGGTCACAGAGGGTCCAGCTCTGCTTAGGAGATGATTAATTCCTTTTCAAAGTTCCCATGCAAATAGGAATCTTCCCTAGAGACAACAGTTACGATTGTTTCAGATTGTACTATGTTTTATAGTTAGATACGGCATTTTACTTTCAGCCCTTCATTTTGAGCACTAGTAGAAGAGAGCATTGAATTACTGGATAGGAGCACCAAGAGGTCAACTTGCTTTGGAGTTTGCCAACTAATGAAATGTGTTTAGCTTATAACAGGCAATCCTACACATTTCATAATTGAGCAAAAGTAGAACAACCTCATTTCATTGCCATTTTAGCCAAGTTTCCCTGAAAAAATAAGCAGTAACACGTGTTTCCCAATGGCATATTCTTCCTCTGATGTTGAATTGCATAGACTATATAATTTCTTAGATTGTAAAAAATAGGAAGTCATATCTTGGGGTTCTGTAAGGTTTTGGGGGATTCTTCTTTACAGCTCTAAAGAAAATAGTTTCAATTTAGTGTATGGCATCATGTTCTTGGATGGTGGAAACATACAGCACAGTTGGGAGAGGATGAAGTAGGTCAGAAGAGATTATCAGGTGGTGGTATATCAGCTGGTAGCTCCTGACTGCAGGACCTCCTGTCTCCCACAGGCCTTTATATGCTGCCCCAGCACTGCAGCACATCTCTGTAAGGGAGGCTAGTTCCACTTAACAAAACCCAGCTATTTGGCTTTCTGAATGAGGTCTATTTCTTGCCTACTTGCCTGTTTGCAGTGTAGCACCTGTACAGAAATGAGCATCCTTCTTGGCTGCTATCTGTTTACATCTGATTGCCACTTCAATAAGATATTCAAGTAGTATACTTTCAGTTTTGCTTCTCAGGACATTAATGGCTTATGTACTTAATGTCCAATAATTATCATTGTCATAAAAACATAGAGGGCTAAGAAATGTAAAGGAAATTGAAAAATTAAAGCATGGCAACTGAGGTAACCTTTTCCCTCTCTTACCTTCTTCTATGCAGTGGACTGGCCAACATTCAAGGAGAAGTGAGAAAACCCTTTAGTTTTAGTTTTGCCCAATTTGACAAACCATTCCCCCTCCACACTACACAAATTCAGGCTTTAGCAATGGAAACACATCTCTCCTCACTACTATTAACTTTAAGCTCACTGCTGCATTTTCCAGTCCTGCTAGGGGTTTGCTGGTGCCGTTAACCCACCTTTGGACCTTGGGTTCTCCAACCAAGGATCCAGCACTTGCAATAATGAATTGAATGTATTTATGTGGAAAGGGGCTGTGCTGCATGAGGCTTTTAGAAGCAGAGCTCTGGGAGTATCAGGATGAGAGGGGGCCCAGCCAGCAGAACTGGGTCTCTGCAAAAGCCCAGCGTAGATGGAGGGCAGCACACGGGCCTTGGAGATTATTGGACAATTTGCTGGCTCGCTGTCTGCATATTTAAATATAACCTTAAGGCAAATATTTCTGGATTTAGAGTATTTCCTGTGTCAAGATCCATTAGCAGTGTGTCAAGGTCCATAACTGTTATCGTCTGAAATGCTGGAATGTTTTTTTTCACAGCTTATTAGTTGATGTCCGTGCTCTGAAATCTAGATGGAGTATTGTTTTGCACAAAGCACAGTTATTTATTTTTCTATTTTAGAAAAGGAATGTGTGATGAATAAAAACTTTGTTCAGTGAATATTTCTGTCTGGTTTAGGAGCCATTTTTCTCCCTTTCTCTGTAAAATCAAATCCTTCTTCTACTGACATTAGTCAAAATTGATCAATAACTATATTTTGAAGATTCTGCTGATCCTGTAGGACAAGTTGTTGATGGATCTTGTGATGTTGAAGGAAATCAAAGTCTAAATGCAGTTGGCCGTGAAAGATACACATTCCTGAATTGCAAGAGATCACTAGTGATATTTTACTATTTTAAATACTTTAAATGTTCTTAATACAAGGGTTGGGTCTCTTGGAGTTTTTTGTGGGTTTTTTTTGTTGTTTGTTTTTTTGTTTGTTTATGTTTTTTTGGTTTTTTCCCTACTTAGAAAGTGTTATTTTTGGATTTAAGTAATGCTGTCATTGTAAAACAATAACAGATTGCAGTTGCTCCTTATGGTGGTTAGTAAGAATAAGTGTGTTATCTTGGTTATTACTGTGTAGTAGCTGCTCACAAATATAGCAACCAGTTCCTTGGAAGTTTTTAAGTACCTCTTCTGTTGGTTCGTTTCTACGATGAGGCACTATGATTCTTCAGAAGAGGATGAAATGTGATTGTCCCACATTCTTCCTCTTCCCTCTTGCCAAGTTCATTTGAACTTCAGGGGGAAAAAAAAAATCCATCACCCGTATTATTTTATGGAATGAAACAACTGACTACAGTATGAAACAGAGCACTATGTGTACAGTAGTTGTGTTCCTTCGAGTCTGTTTCAGGTGATAGGAAAGTAAAATCGAATAGCTGTGATACTGTTTGTATGGTAAAATTCATGGTGAAGTAGAAGGAGTTAAAATTTCATGTATATCATATGAAAAACAAGCCACAGAAGCTGTTCTGCTTTAGTGTCATGCAAAAGCTTTTGTCACTTTAAAAAATAGGTCATCTACTTCCTTCTCATAAGTATTTGACTTAGAGATTCATGGATAGCAGGGAATTTCAGAAGTAATGCATAATGCAGTTTACTAGTTGATGTCTAAATATATACTGGGATCTTCTTGGCTGAGCTGCTCTCAGTGGGACTGAATGAACGGGCAGCCTTGTTTGCAGGGATTTGTCTGGAGAGTTCTTGGTCAGAGACCACTTTGGGTTTTTTTCTTCCCCTGTTTTTACCTCTGTCAAGAGAATTTACTGAGGTACATTTATAAATCCCATATTGCTGTAAATATTGCAGTTTAAAATTGTGTGAATGCTCTAGAAGTCATGAAAAGTATTTATACAATTTCTCTTTTGTTTTCATCTCTGTTACTTTCATTTACTTTGCTCTGTTTACAAATGATTGTATTCTCGTCCTGTTGATGTTCTCAGTGTTGCAAACTCAGCTGGCACCTGCAAGTCAAACAGGTTTTTCTGTTCTTTACCTTTTAACAGTGCGCTGAGGCTTTTTGATAGAGTTCAGCTGACAAGTTTGGCCTCATGGAGTCTTGTAGGGTTGGCCTTGCTGTGGTGTTTCCTTTGGGTTTGCAATTCCAGCAGCATGAAAGCAATCACTCAGTTACAGTTTTAGATACAATGTAGGTACAGAGGATCTAATCTTTAAGATTGCATATATAATTGTGTAGGACACTGAGACCAAAGGAAACCATAGAAACAGGCTGTCCTGCCACTATTACCCTTGATGACAGGAAAACGGGAATGGAAAAGGGTTTCCAGCCAAATCCCTTAGCCAGGATACAATGCAATCGGGAACAGCTGGGGCTGTGTATGTGTGTACCGCGAGTTGTAGCGAGTGTCTGGCAGTGACTCCAGCACCTCACCCCTGTGACTCGCACATATGCTCTCCATTCTGCTGTCTGTTAACCTGGCTGTAAGTCAGGCTCAGGGAGTGCCAACTGCAGGGTTTGGGCCTGTGCTCTGAGCCTCGGTGTGCTTGGCAGCTCCTACCCTGCGCGGACTAAGTACAGCCCCGTGCTCTGCCGTGGGCTTCAGAGAGCAACAGAACCATGCCTGGGCACAGGCTGTGGGCAAATGCTGGTGATAAGGGAACAGAGTTGGTTTGCTTTGAATCTCTCCATGACTAATAGTGTACACTCAGCTATGATGTTCCCATCCATATGGTCAAAAGACTTGACCTACTAGGGTTCATGCAGTGAGCACAATGGGAGAAGCTGCTGTGTACTTCTCTGGAGTGTGTGGCGTGCACGGAGAGATGGTGGAATGGTCTGCTCTTGTTCCACCCAGAGAAGAGAAGGCCAAGGGGAATTGAGTTGCGGTCTTCAACCCCCTAATGGGTGGGTGAAGGGGAGATGCAGCCAAGTTCTTCTCACAGGGGCATGAGGCAAGAGTCAGGAGGGGTAGCAAGGGAAATTCATGCTGGTCGTAAAGAAAAGTGAAAGCGCAATGAGAGTGCCTGAACCCTGAAGGAGGGTGGCAGAGAGCACGTGAAATCTCCAGCCTCTGAGATTTTCAAAATTTAATAGGATGAGTTGCTCCAGCATTTGCCAAACTTTGAAGAGTTGACCTGCTGTCAGCTGGACCTCTGGGCATCTTGTCCAAAATTTTCTGTGGGTATTTGAAACCATCTTAAGTGTGACCGCAGAGCTTCTGTTGTGCTGCTACAGAGATCTATGGGCAGATTGTTTTGTGTGACCATTTACCAACTAGTGTTTCTGGACATGCTTTGATGGCTCATTCCTGCCTTGGAAAATTGGAGAAAAACTATCGTCAGCTGCATGTATGAACACTTGTAAGCTTTCATGCACCAGACCTTGGAGAGAAACAGGGTTTATGTACCACAAATGTGTTGAACAGCTGCCTAAAGATGCAGACCTCTCCTGTGGGTTATGTTTGTGCAGCTGCAGAGCCTCTCCTCGACTGGGACAGAGAGTTTGATACGAAAATCTGGCTTCTCTATCACTGCTGGGACTTTGAGAAGTGCTATGGGTGAAATCAGTGTGAGCTGCAGAGTGTTTTATCTCTCTGAAACCAGGGCATATATTTATGTGCCTTCATACGGAATAAGATGTAAACATTTTAGCATCTTTATTCTAATAGCCATGGGTTTTCATGGTACAAAACTAAGATAATAAGCATTTCACAGACTGTCCTAATATGTTGTCAGCAAGAGAATGACCAAAGCTGTTCTAGCATCTTCTTTAAGGCTTTGTCCTTATGCACTATGAGACCTTTAGTAAAAAGCATTAGTGTTTCAATTTTCTGACATTTATTGTCATTATTTAAGATAACCACAGTGTCTGTACCAGCTCAGACTAAATGTCTGTGTCTGTGGCTCAATAGCATTTCCAGCTGTGTCTTTCATCCTGACCTGGGAACTAACAATGACAGTGGCTGTGTCTGCCTTAGTCTTGGATGTTTTTCAAGATGATACTAAGGGATGCATCACCTGAGATGATGAATTTTAGCTCATTTTTGGTAGTGTGGCCTAAATTTAATTGAATGCAGAAAGCCAGCTTAACAGACTTCTATTTATATCTTAGTAGAGCTTCATGTCTTAAGAGAGCTACCCAATGACACTGCTGTAGATTTGATTTTGTCTGTATCATTAACAGGATTTGACCTAAGACTAAAACCTAGGTTGTGCTGAGAACCCTTAACTCCTATTATTTCTAAACTTTGAGGTTAAATAATCTTTCTGGGCTGAGGTGATATGCTACCTTTTCATAAAAACTGCTAAAGCGATAGGCTCATGTTTTGCATTTCTTTCCATAGATCTGTAATTTTAACTTGCGATATGCCTCAGCTTTCTTCCAAGGTCAAAGCTGATTTTCCATGGGAACAACACAGGCTGTGTCCTGTGAAGTATATGAGACTGACGTTAGGGTAGTGCTGCCAGCTCTGAAGAAATGCTTGGCTGGGCTTTCTGCGTCTTGTCTCTGAAGCACATAAGGTCCACATGGATCTAGAAGCGTGCCGTAGTCATGCCTATTTTAGAAAGCGGCAAACAGCACGAGCTGCAAATTTAAGTTGGCAGAAGAAGCCTGGCTGTTAAGCTAAAGCTGTCAGAAACTGCCATAATGTTGGTTGGATACTTGATTTACCTGTTCTGTTAAGAATTAGAAAGGCTGCTTCTCAGAGCCTTTCTAAATACAAGGATGCTTAATATTTTTTAAAATATATAGAAATGCTGCATATTGGAGACAGTCCCAGCTTCCATCCTAGCAATTTGGATATCATACATGTATTTCTTAAGGTCAGTAATTATATATTTATTAGAGTGATGGATGCTTTCAGTATAGCTGTTTGCACTGTGGGCATCAAAATGCACAAAGATTTCAGTTCTGCATTTCGTCTTCAATTCTGGTTACTTATTTAAGCTGTTTTTGAGACGTTGTCTAGGTTATGGGTCAAATTCAGTTGCTAAGTCATCTGATCCTCTACTGTTTCTCCATATAAGTGGTTGTTTTTACTCACATATCCCAATACTGAGTTGTTTGCAAAAGCAGAGGTGTCTTTCCTCAAGACAATAAAAGGTAATGAACCTATTGCTTCCTGTGATAGTCCATTTCTGTGCTAATCATATTGCTTGCTTAGAAAATGCTGTACTGGTTTATTTTTTGGGAATAAAAAAATAATTTTCTTTTTTCCCTAATAGAACCTGTCTTCTTTAAGTGAGCCTGTGAATCTGTTTTAAGGAGTTGCACATCCAAGTGTTGCTTACAAACACCTTAGCAGTGGGTAAACAGCAAATCTTGACATGTTATAGCGAGATTCCTACTCTTAGCTTGTCTTGTGGCTCTGTGCTGTGGATCTGGAAGGCAGACCACGGAAGGCAAAGGGCTGAAGTTTAGATAGCCCCTGTGAATTTTCTAGGGAAATTGTGGTAACTGTTCTGTGGGGAAAAAAAAAGATATTAAATGAAAAATATTTTCACTGCATTGGTATTATGGTGCCATGAAGAATTGACAGTTACCAAAGAACCTATATTGGTCCCAGGCTACTTGGCATTTCACCTTGACAGCTGTGTATGGCACTGGAGCAGTGGGGAGGGAGGACTTTGGATGGGCAGTAAGAGCTGCGCATCCATGAGAGCTGTAGTACTGGCTCATAAACAAGTCCCCCTGCATGTTCCACTCCTTTCTGCTGCTTTCAGGATGACCCTTGCATCTCACTGTCAGTTTTAAAATCTCTTTTTATCAATTTATTTCAACTTTTTGTTGCATACTTCTGTGTGAGCATCCTGAAATGTTATACCCTAAAGAAAGCATTAATGCAATAAAAAATCGGAAAACTTTTAAATATAAATAATGTAATAATTAGGATAGTTGCTGTTACTTTAATATTCTGTGTATTTTTTTCGGACTGCAGTTTATGTTGTTTTTAAACTATTGGGAAGTGATGCTGTCTCTGACTTTGCGTCATATGTAAAGAGTTACAGTATTTTTAGTCTCAAACTAAAAGATAACAACTTCTCTTTAAGAAAATTCTGCCCTATTTTGCAGGAACCCCTTCCTTTTTTGATAGGATGTATCACTTTACATTTATATTCTCTGATGTCAGGGTTTCTTTTGGTAGAATTTCATTATGCTACTGTTGGTGCTGCATATTTTTATAAATATATTTAGCTTTTTAATAGTATTTGATCAATTGACTGCAAAGCTCTCACAAGAGAAGGGGATTTGCTTGTGCACACAGGAGAACTGAGAAGAGATTTGTGACTTGTATTTGATAGATTCTTCTCCTCTTGACTAATCCTAAAATACCAAAGTCTGAATTAAATGTTCCTTCTGTTAGGTCACTCTGATTTTACATGTACAAGACTTAATACATTTTGGGTTATTTTTGGCATTGGCATGAGTGGCTGACATTTGTCTGTAAATGTAAGAAAGGAAAACAAAAGGTTAATTTGTTTCCCATCTTTCACTAAGTTTTGAAAAATAATATCTGGTCCTCAGCTTGTCCAATGGCTCAAGGAGAGGAGTAGGGAGGGAAGAGTTGGGCTTGTGAAAACCGATTGCAATAAAGCCAGTTGCCTGCTTCTAACTTCATGTCCCTGGCAGCCTAAATATTCCTGCCCTTGATTTCTGTTTCTCTCTGGATTATATCAAGAAGGAGATTTCATTTAAAAAAAAAAAATCAAGATTGCAGCTGATGTCACCCATCAGATAAGATTGCACATGTAAAATACTTAAAAAAAAATAAAAAGCACTAGAACCTAATCCTGGAAAATGTGGGGGTTTTTTATTTTTTCATAGTAGGAAAGGCAGCACATAGTGGCACCCAAGCTGAGAGCATGCAGCCCCACCAAGGAATCTCTGCAGCCCACAGTGACGCCTGTCCCAGCAGCCCCTTGCCAGCAGCTGTCACTGTCACTTGCCAGTTCTTTAAAGCTCTTTAAAGGTGGCGTTATGTGGCAAAGAGATAACATGCAGCTTTTTCCTCTGGAGGCAGGCTTAAGTTAATATTTCCCCAAAGGCCAGTGTTATGGATGAGTGCAGCAAAGTGGAAAAGCCCTGGGTTTCTCACTGCTCACCCATCTCCCTTTCCCAGCTGGGCAGGGAAGCTGAGGATTTAGGCAGCTTTTCCAATTTTTCAATTTCTGCAACTTTCATCAGTTACAATCACATGGATACAATAGGTAATTTGGAAAATATTTATGATCTATTCCAGGTCACACTGATAACATGTGTCAGCTTTTGTATCCCCCGGTGACCTGAAAGCTTAGTTTTGGGAAGAAGATTATTTCAATCATGAGGACTGGTACTGAGTTGAGCTTGTTTACTTCAGTACATTTGCCTTGAGTACATTTACTTGAGTACATTTAGATAAAGTGGACCTACTCCAAGCCATACATGGCACTCCTGTTTAAAAGACATTGAAACAACCAAGTTCATCTTAAAAAAATCTGACCGAAGTGCACCACACTGACTGTGCCCTAACGCTCTCTGTTTGAAAGCATCCTATGTTCACTTGATTGTCAGCAGGTTTTGATAATTTCACCATTCCAGAAGAGCATCACTGCTGGTATAGTTTAGGAGCGGGGGGAAGAGTGTCTGCGTAATGAGAACCATTCCAGGGAGAGGTGGGGCAGACAGGTCACGTTGTGGGTGCCTGCTGGGAAATAATGCAGGGTGGTTATGAAGAACTGCATTGCTGAACACATTAGTTAGAAGCCTTTTGTCAACATTTGGCTTTTTGTTCCTGAGGTGGCTCACAGTGGGTTGTGCCTGCACCCATTGTGCAATGGGCCATTGCAGTCTAAGGGAGTGGTTGTTTGCCCACCATCAAGTCGAATGAGCCAGGTATTTCTTTGCAGGAAATCCTCAATATCATAACATATCAGGCTTTAACTAGGCTTCCAACCACAGAAGGATGTTTCAGAAGTGTATTTTTAAAAGTGTACTCCAAAATTCAGATTTTATATTATAGTTGAAGAAGTTCACGAGGGTTATTTACAGAGCTGTTGATATGACACCGCTGGTGAAGCAGCAGCCAATCCTGAAGCCTGCAGTGCCTGTAGGAAAGGCCTGTCCCAGTGCAATGCCTTACCCCAGAGCATCAGGGTAAGGCACTGGCAAGTTAAATGTGTCTTACGTGTGCCCAGGGAGCCTCAAGAATTCAGAAGTGCGAGTGCGAGCGATGCTGACTTATCGAAGGAGTGCAGCTACATGCAAGAGGATTAATTATACTAACATGTGCTTGTAGTTCATCAGGCTAATAAGGCTCTGCAACATCTCATGTGAGTCCACAAAAGAGTTAAATTCAGTAGACTTCATATTGCTCCTTTGGTTTGAAATGTACATCAGTCATCTTTACAGCTTGGAATTCCTCATTCGTAGTGCTCATCATAAGATTTTAAAAATTATTCTAAAATTGATTTCTTACAAGTTTTTAAGATGAATCATTTTCAAATTCAAGACTAGATACACTCTCATGTATAATCCCACTGAAGCATAAGGAACTGTGTACTTATATAAGAAATAAAACTTCATTCTATAGTTATTAAAAGCTTCCCCTTACCTTAGAATTGCAATTTTGAAGTTTGAATCAAACTTTGAAAAACTTTGATTCAAATAAGGATATTTTAGATTCTTTTTAATATTATTACTCAGATACAAGTTCCAAATACAGCTTTGGTCATCTTTCTTGTGCAGACATAGTAACTAAGCTGTTATTCCTTAAAGTTAAGCTTCCAGGGCCCCTTCATCTATGAACTATTGTGCTGCAAATTATTAACGGAATACATTAGTCTAGAAGTTTTATCTGCATCTGTCTTATATAGCTTAATGCAAATAAAATATGCTAGGACACTAAATGTTTGTTTGTGATATTAGTTCTATTCAGCTCGAGGAACTGAAGGTGAAGTTAAGAGTACACTTAAAAAAATTTAGGTAGGAAGGAAGGAAACAGGTTTTAATTATGATTTAAAATAAAATCAGCTATTAAGTCTAGAATAAAATTATAAAAGACTGCTGTAGGTTGCTGCAGTGGTACATTAACATACTAAACTATTTAGTGTGTGACACATTTTCCACATCAGAATGAAACAAATAGCAGCTTAATACGTTAAGTCATTTCGGTGACATCTGCTCTGTCAGTTGCCCACGGGCTGGAAAATGAAGCATTATGGCAAAAGATCCACAGATGGATCCAGCAGCTCAGGATTCGCTCCAAGTGGTGGAGGGCTGGGGGCCAGTTTTGGGTCCCTTGGTACCAGCCATGTTGGTGAGATGCTTTTGGCCCCTGCCTTGGTTTGGTATGAGATGCTCAGCTAAGGGCATTATCACCACTGTCCTATTTCCCCCACCACAGCAATAAAATCAGTGAGTGGAATGAAGAGGTCATTTCTGCTGTTTCCAAGAGGAATTTCACTCACTGTGGGAGTATTTTTCTGTTTTTTTTTTTTTCCTGAATATTTTTTCCTTTCCTTGGGGCTACACTGGTGAGTGGAACTGCACTGCTTTGTCTGTTCTTCCCAACACCCTGAGAATGTGGCTTCACACCACGCTCATGTGATTGGCATTCTTTCTCCAGGCAAGGTATTGTAGTGTATCTCTAGGACTTTAAATGATCTTATACTTTAAACGAAAGAGTGCTGTAGTATCATTGATTTACTAGGTAGTATAAAGCAGAAGCAAAAACCTTATGAAAATCCCTGAGATACATCAATTAGGCTGTATGTGCCCACAAGAAAATTAAGGTGAAAATCACAAGTAGTAGTATCCATAATCGTAAATCAGAATACAAGTTGGAGCATCTTTTCTACCATTTGGATTTTGTTTATGTTGTTCATACTGAAGGGATTGAGAAGACTTTATAAAATGTTAAAAACCTTTAAACTTTTTATGCAACTATGACAACTAGAACCAAATAGTGATTGCTGCACGATCACATCACCCAGGGATGGTACTTAATTTAAAATATCAAGTATTTCAGGGCTGTGATAGAACTTTGAGCCTTAACAATACTTTTTATATTGCAGTCAAAACTCCCAGAGCTCCAATATGGAAGAGTCAGCCAAAATTCACAGTGCAGCCAGATTAGCAGTGTTAATCACATTGCCTGTTCTTTAAATTGCAAGGAAGCTGTGCAGGGTGTAGAGGCTGGAAACTGGATACCTGTGCAGTAATGCCTCTGTGTGATCCACAGGATATGTGGTTGGGTAGGATTGGTATTTGCTGTCTCAACAAAAACCCTACTTCCAAGGCAAATTGCAATGTCAAATGTGTCACTTTGTAGCCACCTTGTTTTTTGTTTCTTTGGTGTTTGCACAGTTTTGAAAAGACAGCTTGGCTTCTCTAGTTCGTTGTGACTTCTTGGTAGTGGGATCACCAAGGTCACTGTATATCTAATGCTTGGTTTGTAGGGTCAGTTCTCAGGCCAGGCTGCTGCAACTCTTGTTGTGACTGGTAGCACTGTGGGCCAAGAAATTTATTATGATATTTATATACATATATATAAAATAAAATTAATTCATGTAGCTATTTACACATAACTGTGCCTAAAATTAGCTTCTATTTTTTTTAGAATTGCAATGGTCTAAAACTACATGTTCAGATCAGAAATGCTGACCTCCCCCCCAGGGTATTCCAAATTCCTTTATGGCAGATCCAGATAGAAGAGTTTTGCTTTATTACTTAGGTAAGTAGTACAATACTATGATGGAAGGTGGCCTTGTAAAAAAACCTGGATGGGCAAAGATGCTATGAGTTAAAGGTGTTCAGCAACACTGAACGCCAGGTCACTTTCTGAAAGATGCAAGACATGGGTTTGGAAAGCTAATTTTTAAAGTCCATGTCCTCTTGCACTTGTGATAGTGTTCATGTTAGAGAGGAATTTTAGAGAGGTGTGTTTCACTCTCACACCACGGTCCTGCCATTGGGATGAAGTGAGGCAGGTCCATGGACAGGCTGCCTGGATGGGCAAAGGTTGGGAAGAGAACATTCTCCTGCAGGAGCAGGCTCCTTTGGGAGACTGGGGGAGGACATCAATGTCTTCATGTCTTAGTGATGGGCTATAGAGAAGATGGACCCAGACTCTGCTCAGAGGTGTGTGGCAAGAAGACAAGAGTCAATCCCATGGCAACTTTCAACATGGCTAGTTCCGATTAGATGTAAGAGGAAACAAAATTTGCAATAGGGTTGCAAAGCACTGGAGCAGGCCTTACATCCTTGGAGGTTTGAGATCTGGACAGGGCAAGGCCCTGGGCAACCTGATCTGGTGGGATCTGCGCTGAGGAGGAGGCTGGACTAGATGACCTCCAAAGGTGCCTTCCAACCTAAATTATTCTGGTTCTAGATATAGCGTGTGGGAGTGCTAAACTTGACTTCGGCATGATTAAAATTACATTTAAAGCTAAAGCAGGACGGCAAGACAATGCCTCTGGGACTCTTGTGCAGCACTTCCAAAAAATACAGATACACGTACATTTTCAGTGGAAGCTCAGTTCTGAAGCATAATGATGTACCAGTTGAGCTTTTAAAACCATAACTGTGTCTCAGACTGTGTGTGATGCTTAGATGTACTTTGTAAGGGGTCAGATTTATTTCTGCAGGTCATAAACTGAGCAGCTGAATGGATTTGAGGCTTCTAACTCCCATTCTGTGGCGGATAATTAAAAGATCTAATCTCTTGTACAGCTGACCTAAGAGTAAAGACAATGTAGTTCCAGTAGTCTGTAGATTTGCTGCATAGGCGAGTACACAGCTTCTCATTTAATAATGCAATATGTTCTTAGTACAACTTCTCATAATTTAATATGTTCTTAGTACAACTAGACCGATTTTGAGATAGTCTTTTGATTTACAGTTGAATCTTGGGACTGTTATTTTCTTTTGGACTGAATGTAAAATATATAGGGAATTCCTAAGCAGGAGAGGTAGAATCTCAGTGGTATAAAACCATCTGTAAAATGGTAGCCTAAAAACATACCAAGGGAAAGGAGCTTTTTTTAAAGATTAGAGCAATTCTGAGTTTAAAAAAGCAAACTTTATTACATTTTCTAATTATGTCCATACCTAATCATAAAACTAATAAGTGGATTGATATGTACCAGAGTTTAAGATTGGCATAGAAGTATTTAAGCTTTTGAGTAGGTCTGAGTGTGTTTGAAAGGTTTTGGAGCAGTAAAGCTTTAAGTAACAGTAATTAAATCTTACTGTGTGAGTAGAAGAATACACTTCAGAGTGATAGTTATAATTCTACCTTTGTACAAAGGTAATCTCACTGGTTAAAAAGGGAGCATACAGAATGAGTGAAAAATTCCATCTCAGAAGATTTCAGAGTGATAATAATGAGTTTATTTTCTGTCTTTTCCCCCTTTCTGATAATTATTATCAGACCAAATACAGAAGTGGGAAAGCTATCAGTCTGCTGGGGCATCCTTGGGGACTGCTGTTACAGTGCTGCAGAGCTGGGCACATAGGCTGCCTGTCTGGAGGACAAAGAGATGACTTCCAGCAATTTTCCTTCACCCTTACCTGCTGCTAAGTGGAACTCCCGGCTGGAATTGGCCTAATCAATTTGTAAATAAGTGTTGATTATACCTATATGGCATAACCATCCTAGCTGACTGTCACTAGTGGGTCTGATGGCATGAATTGGGTGGCAGATTTGACCTGTAATTGGAAAGAAAGTTAAATGGAGGCTTAAAAGAAGCAAATCGTGAAGTGCAGCAGAAAATGGTCTTGAACTAGAGGTGCAGGAAGTCTGCTGCTTTCTCAAGTGCCATTCCTAATGGCGCTGTGTTAGTGGTGTATTTTTAAATAAAGATAATATTATTATTGTGTTTATAGAAAACCTCCATGACACTATTATAACTAAAGAATATTTTATCAAAAAAATCTTAGATTTTTAGATAATAAGTAGAAATCATAGAATGACATGGTATTGCTCATTTTTTGCAAATTGCTAGCAAGCATTTTGGGTATTTTTTATTGTTTTTGTTAAGAGGAAGAATTGACAGCAAATGCAGTTATTCCTTGCAAAATTACATTTTCTTAAGAAAATAACATGAAGAAAGGCATTTTTGTTGTGAATAGCAGGGCCAAAGAACAGGTGGTGATCTCCTGCTGTTTCTCCACTCCAAAGATCCTGTTGTTCTTCTCTTACTATTGGAATTAGTAGTTGGTGGGTTTTGCCTTTCCCCTGGTCCTTCTCTTCCGTCAGTGCCATATCTGTGTTTGCCAGCAGTTCCCAGGTAAACATATGCATAGGTTTTCTATTGTTTTACAAACCTTCCCCTAAAAGACTTTCTATTTCTTTCTTTGTTTTTTACTTCATCTGTAAAGTTTTGATATGAGTCTACATTAAGGATACAGTTTGCCTGTTTATTTAGTATTTGGTTGTATTCTGAACTTGTGTAATCAGAACCTGGCAGTAAGAATTTGTAACATTGTGGAAATACTCGGAGACTTTCTTCTTTCATTACCTAATTTTAAAGCATAGAGATTAAAGTTGTTTCATTTTTATTATACACTGCCTAATATGGGTAATTTTTGCCCAAGGGAAATGCTTAAACCATTACCTATATATCTTTGCTTCGAATAAAATATATTTGTACATTGTATTGGCATAAAAAATAATTACGATCCTTCTTCCAGCAAGTTTCCAGTGTTACCTGCCAAACCAATCAAGATAAATATCTGTGACGATCTTTGACTCTATACATATGAGTATTTCAGTTGACTTCAATACAGCTGAAATACTGTGCTGATATTTTTCATTCTTTGTTGATGTTCATATTAGCATAGACTGTACTAGTGCGAGCATCCAAAATATGAAAGACTGTAAATGGATTTGTGTCTACAGAGGAAAATCCAAGGAGGAGGCTTGAAAAATTGGGATAATTCAGAACTAAAAGTTCTTAATTATGTAGAGGTACTTGAAGGGGGGAAGTAGCACAAAGAGGAAGAAAATAGCACAAAAAGGATGATATTTGGTGGTGGAGTGTTACCAGCCTCTCCAAATGGTTAGCAATTCTAACTTCCAAGACCCATTATATTTAATTAAAATTATTATACACAATTTTCAAATAACTTGGAGGGACAGTGGTAGAAATTTGTATTTGTATTTTTCTTTCCCTAATGAAGGATAAGATTTTCACGTGTTTACAGGGCTCTTACAGCGGAATCACGAGAAGCATTGATGAGGAGCATCAGGAGAGCCGGCACTTGAGTGACAGTGAGATCTAGGATATTCAGACGTGGGTTGCATAGGAAATAAAGAAACTCACAATCACAACTAGAATTTAAACAAGCACAGAAAACAGAGTGAGCAGTCATGCAGTTATGTGCTGAGGCTTGGATTTATCTCGTCTGACTTCAGCTATGTTAGGTGCCTAGCCTGAGCTGCTACAACACTGAGCGGAAGGGAGGTGATTCCAGAGGATGTTCTGTACCAGCCTGTGGTGATGGACTTTATGATGGGAAGTTTCCGCTTCTTTTATGATAGTGGGAACCTTCTTTAACTACTTTTCTAATTTCTGAATGCCTGGAGTTAGGCAAGCTGATCCCCACCCTAGCAAATGAGGGAAGACTGAACTTCTACTTGACTTCTGTATTTGTATAAAGCTCATGTTTACGTAGAGTGAAGAACTGAAAACTTGTTCCTGAGAAGATTTCAACTGCCATTGGAAAAGATGCTATGTTAGTCTTACTCTGAGTCCTTTGGAAATATGAAGCTGCCTAAAAGCATCATCATTATGAACTCAGTGGTACAATGCATGGTGTTGTAACCTGTCTGCTGTGGGCTGTCAGCGTGGTGTCAGACAGGGATCCTGTGACATGATGGTAGTCATCAAGCTGTATGGCTTGGAGCATAAGTGCATGTCATTCCTATGTGCCAGACTGAAATTCAGACCAGAGTTTTCAAACTCTATTTCAGCTCAATGTTAGAAGAGGGACTAAAATTGAGATAGTGGAATTTCTAATGCTTAGTGAAAGAGAAAGGTAGTAATACCAGAGTTGTTTAAAGAGTTGGGACTGATTTATGATTGACAGTATGAAAAATGTTGTTAGAATGACTGAGTCTGGAGGCTAGGTGAAATTAAGGATTTCTGCAAGTCATGGTGGCTAATTCAGACTTTTATACTTTTGGCACCTAAGGTCTCACTGGCTTGAGTAAGCAGCTTGGTTAATCTGTAGAGAGAAGCACTTCCATGAGATGTCTCATTTTACACAGCCCCAATGACAGTTGTAGATAAAATTATTACAGAGGTAAGGATTGGATTGCATTAAGAAATTGCTCCTATTTCTCTGCTTATTTAACACGTTAGCCCTTTTTCTAGCTCTTATGTAGGAAACTGTATTGCTGAGGTAATTCAATTGCATCAAATAATTTTTCATACCCTGAGGATCCTATCAGTCTTTTCACAGTTGCATATCATGCTTTGAATATGAAATTAATACTCACCCCTTCCAGCTTGATCAGTTTACCTTTATTAGACTATGTTTTTCTCAGGTACCTCGCTCAGTGCTACAGTTGTATCTGTGTTTTAAGAGAGTACCTAGAAAAGCAACATAACTTTTTGAAATTCAGACCTGTTCCTACAGAAACACTATTAAAACCAAAAGGTTTTGAAGTACAGATACTGATAGTGCTTAGCAGTGCAGAAAAGCGAGTCATACAGGAGGGAATGTTGATTTCATTCATTACAAAGCAGAATTGTCCTTTTTTAATTCAGTGAGAGCAGGGCTGTCACTCCAAATGACAGAGAGAAGTGGGATGAGATAGAAAGGGTATTTACCATCTGAGTCATCATTTACTTTATGAGTATTTGGACTGGGAGGAGATTTATCTTTGCTTATATTCTGTTTTAGAAATAAACACTGGAAATATGCTGTGATGACATGGATCACTTGTTCTTTCTGTGTGTCGCAGAAAACTAAAGTTGGGCTTCTCTCCCTTTAAAATAATTATTTTTCTGTGGTACTCTGGGAGTAGAGAAGAGCCAGACTGTGCTCTGACGCTCCTGTATTCTATCATCAGCAGTGGGGAAGAGTCAAAAGAGCTCCCATGTGTTGCAGCCCTGGAGAACAGTAAGGCACACTCACTTTGTCCAGCAACATGAGAAGCACCAGGGCTGGTGGAAGGAAAGTGTGGAGGAACTGTGTTCCCAGGAGAAGGGAAATGTCCAGGAGAAGGACTGAAGTTGGGGAAAGGATATTTCAAGGTGGGTCAGGGAGGAGCATTTGTGGGAAAATAGTGATAAATTAGGGATAAACAGGCCTGGTTGCAAGTAGGTTGGCTGCTGGGCATCGTCCTTCTCTGGGCAAGCCCAACCCTGATGGCCACAGCCTGTTCACTGTTCTTAAACTGTGTGGTGGGATGTATGTGCTTACTGGGGACTGGCACCCAGCCCCCTTGCTGGCCGTGTGTGGGATGCATCCCTGCATCCCATGGTCCCCCTGGTTTGCTATGCATAATTTATCCTGCTTCTACATAATGCTGGCTCACCAAAAAGCTGTGGTCAGTGCACAGACCAAACCCATTGAAGTGGTTTAGGAGGAACGACTGTGAATGCAAACAGCCTCAGAGCCACGCATACGGCAGGAAGGGGATGTGGTAGAACATGTAGTGTCGTGAGCTGAGTCCATGAACAGCTGTGTCCCTGATGTCCCAGCAGACCAAGTCTCTCCTCGGCAGCATGTAGGTCAAGGGATAGCATCCTTCGTCGTTGACATCTTAGTAGGTTGTTATTAAAGACTTGAATTGGTAGGATTATTGGCAATTCAAGCAGCTTGCAGCCAGATGAAACTCCTGGTTTCCTTCCTCTTGTGAGTAGAAGGAAGAGTGACCTACATCTGCCCAGGGGGCTGCCAACCTCCACATTGCAGTGACTTGCTTTTCTTAGTTAGGGACAGAGATAAAAGCTTCTCTTGAGACAGAGGAAAATAAAGGTACCTGGTGTTCACCAGGCCTTGGCTTCAATTTTAGATTAATTGTATGTTTTGCATAGAATGTGATGACTTACTAGGTTCAGTCCCAATGAAACTAAAAGCCAGTTTAGATTAAAAAAGTC
This sequence comes from Cephalopterus ornatus, assembly GCA_013396775.1. Lineage (NCBI taxonomy): Eukaryota > Metazoa > Chordata > Aves > Passeriformes > Cotingidae > Cephalopterus > Cephalopterus ornatus. The sequence goes on from VZRE01012620.1 coordinate 80,769, forward strand.
CCTCAAAACAGCTTATTTTGCTTTCTCTTGTTTTGACTTGAAAAGCATTCTTTGGTTCTGGTTACCTACCATATTTTACAGTTTCCTCTCAGTGAACAAAAATGAATTTCTGAATCATGTTTCTCATCATGCAGGGTGGCATTAAGGGACATCTCCATAGAACAACTCAGGTTGTAAGGGACCTTGAAAGATCGCCTAGCTCAACCTTTTGTGGCAAAAGGAACCTAGATGAGATTATCTGCACACTTTCCAGTTGCATCTCAAAAACCTCCAGCAAAGGGGAGTCCACTACATCCCTGTGTAGGCTGTTCCAGGGAATAACTGCTCTCACTGGGAGAAATTTCTTTCTTATATTCTCTCCTGGTGCAACTTGTACTTGTTGTCCCCTGTCTTCTCCATATAGCTCCTTGTAAAGGGAGAAGAGCCTCCATCCCTTTTGTAGCTGCTCTTTAAGTACAGCAGTACTGAGGTCTGTCCTGAGCCTGCTATTCTTCCTTCTTTTTCCAGTGAGTTGGACTAAGTAAATAAAGGCAATGTGAAGACTGCAGCAGCCTTTTTTTGTGCTCTCCACAGCCTCACTCTGACATAACACTCAGCACAATGAACGTACTTCGTGGTTCAACCCTGTTGAAATTGGGGAGGTGAGGTTCATGTGGGATTTGGCATTGGATTTTCATTTATCCTTCACCAAATTGCATTTCTGTACATCACCTGGGAAAAATGGTGTGCAATATCTTTCTTTTTATAAATAAGACATAATTCTATCAGATGATGTTGCTTTGTCCCGTTCTGTATGTAAAAGGTGAATATAAAGCTTTGGAACAAAATATTTAGTTTGAAATAAAACTCATTTGCTGTCTCATGAGGTGGCGGGTTACAAATTAAGCAACCCAAAACTTGATCACAAAGCAAGTTGTATAGATAGCTTCAAAAAGTACTGTCTTTAACAGAACTGTTAGTTGCAGAACTGTGCAAGAAGTAGCACTGTGGCTGTAGGCTCCAGGGTCATGTTTGTGTGAATATAACACGTTTCTGCTGTGAATGTGGTGTTGAAAGATAATTGATTGCAGAAATTGCGTAGCCTAAATGTGAAAATGTGTCTGATGGGGATGAAGCAAAACTAGATTTGTATGGGTGTAACTGAATCTAAGAAGAAATTCTCATACTGTGACAAATTCATCAAAATTAACTAAGTTGCACCTGTGGAAGGTAGTGTGACTTTAGCACCAGCACTTCAGTAACATCGATACCTATATATATATTTGAAGTAACTGTATGATTGCAATAAAATGGCATCTAATCCCTTCTTAATGCCAAATTAAGCAGAGCAAATAAAATCAGGAGTTCAGTTTTATATTTCTGTGTAATTATTTTAGATATTTTTATATGCTGTAGAATACAACATAAAAAAAGAAATAACCTTTGGAAAGGTCCTTAAATTATTGTTTCTAATCCTTTTAGAAACACATTTCATATAGCATTAGTGGAAAGCTAATAAATTATATTTTAATTAATGATTGGGAGTGATATATTGTGGCTTGGCTAGCAAAATGAGTTACTGCTTTCTATATTATTTTATCTTGCTTTTGCTTTTTGGTGTTGCTGTAACAAGCAGGCATCATTGTTGTTATTATTATTCTGTTTGTACCAGGGAATGGAAAGAGAAATGAGCCATGGAAATTACTTCTAAACTCTTTTTCCCCAGTTCCAAACATTTGCTCCTTTCCAAGCCAGGGAATGTGCTTGTTCCCCTCCTCCATTTGAGGGCACAGATGGAGCAAATACCAGCCTGAAGAGTGATGCCAAGCAGGGGTGCAGGAACAAAATGACAGTTTCTGATATCAGGTCATGGTTCTTCATAAACTAATGCCCTAAAGATGAGGGGACTGGCAGGAGTATGGCTTGAGAAACTGGTGGAGGTACTAGAAGTGATTATGAGACAGCCAGGGAGCTGCAGAATAGTAATAGACATAGAGTCCAGTGGTTTTTTTAAATTGATTCTTAAAATTTTTGAGCTATTTATGCTGGAACTGAGCAATAAAGAATATCAATTAATTTTGACGTACTCCAAAAAAAAAAAAAATCTGTTTTGTTTCTTGGTATCGAAGTGAGCTCAGAGACATAATTGCGTTTCAGATGTTACTAATGGGAAGTTGTAACCTCAGGCAAGCAGGGTAAAAGCTGAACATTCTGGTTGTGATGAGCCAATTACTAAGATCAAAACTTGGCTGAATTCAGAAATTAATGCTGTTGAAAGTCTTCCACGCAGATCAGTAATAGTTTTACTGGTGGGCTTTTCTGGGAACAATGTTAAGTCTTAACAGCATCACATTTCCAGTGATGACTTCTTTTTTACTTTCAAAACAGCACTCCACATTGTTGACAAATTCCTCGGTGATCATCAACCAAAATGAAAGTATTTAAGTAGGCTTTGGATGTGACCTGCTGCTTTGCAGCTACATCCCTTTACAGAGAATGGGATTTGGAAAGCAAAAGGCAGAAAAATGTTCTCTGGCATGGTCACTGGAGGCTAAATGCAAGGATTAAAGTGCTGGGAGTTAGACACGTGTGCACAGGATGCAGTCCTGCAGATGAGGATGTGTCTGAAATCCCCTCTGCCCTCTGGGGCAGATTTCTTGTTCAGGACTTTTCACTTTGGGTTCACAGTCCGGATCCTGAACTTGATTTCCGTGTCTCTCTCCTTCCCTGTGCAAACCTGAGCAGAGCCGTCTGTGCTAACACCAGGGTTAGACTTGTGGCCACTTGAGCCCCTGAGTGAGAGGAGTTCATGGCTGTGGTTCCCTCTTGGATCTGTTGGTGTTAAACTCACCTTGCCACTCTTTCAGATTGCCCTAATCCGAAGATGATAGTCAAATTTTTTGCTGAGAATGGTCTCTGCATGTGTGTTTGGCCATCTGTTATCATCCTGGTAGTGCCATACACCGTAGCCAGACTGACTTTGCAGAAAGGCAGCCCAGGCTTGTGGGAAGAGTGTATCCAACAAATGTGGCAAGGATTCACAAAGGCCTCTATAGTCATGTTTTCTTGGAAAACAAGGGAGATAGCTCTTCAAATGGAAGCTTTTGAGATCCACTAGGTCACACCGAATAAAACACTCTGTACCCCCCACTCAGAAAAGACACAAACAAGCACACAGAGCTGTTTTACTATCCACTACATAGGGAAAACTGAGGGAAGCCAAAGGCACTTTCCTGCAGTCTTCCACGGACAGCCGGGAAATAGGAAGTGAAAAATCAGCTCTCTCGGCCTTTGGATGTGCCAGGGAGCAGACTTGAGGAGGGGGTTTTCAGCCTCGGAGCTTTGGACTTATGTGTGTGACATTCCAGGCACATGAGTTTTCCCTTAGACCTAGATCCAAGCCTCTTAACTCTCAAAATCTTCATCCTTTTTTTTTCCCCTTTTTTTTTTTCTTTTTTTTTGGTGGGGGGGGTGTTTGTGTGCATTCATTTTATTCTTTGTAAGATGCCTTCAAAGTTAAATGTATTGATTCTAACTAAAACACATGAGAGGCTGGATCTTTTTTTTTATATATAGCACCAAACCCACATTATCATTTGATAATTTTGTATGATAGGCAGCTGGTGATTGCAGAATTAATGGCAGTGTCTGTATAACTTTACAGAACAGAGCAATGCAATGAAGATCCTTTGAATCTATCTAGTTATTCTGGTAATAATTCTATTTATTCTCTATTTGAGCACTTGAAATTTCCATTGATTAAAAATCCAGACAATTTAAATGGTAATATGTAAAACAATTATAAATTAACAGTTAGTGGTCTATTTCTCTCTTTGTGTGCATGTAGCATCAGCCCACACGGAAAAATCCTCCCTTGAAAACCTGTTCTATGCATTCATTTACTCCCAGAAGAAATACCCCAAAATTATCTTGGCATCTTTGCAGTGCTTGTCATCTTTCTTGCACCATTCATGGTCCCCTAAATGTCAAATTTGAATTGTAGTTTAATTCCTTCTGTATTAAAAGATATTATAAATTAGTTTTTCTAGCTCTCATGCCTACCAAGTGCAATTTTTGGCTGCACCAACTGCCATTTATTGCCTCGTTCTGCTTCTTTGATTTCCTTCCCATAAAATGCTGGACTCAGATTCTAGTTTTTGTCTTGGTAGTTCTTGTTACAATCCCGTTTCTGTTGCAGGCAGGATGCCTTCCCTTAATACAATCCATCCCATTATCCTGTTGCCTTTCCCAGCTTACCTCTAGGTATACAGTCTCCCTCGTGTGCTCTGCAGTCCTTTCTCTGGTTAGTCCCTCGTAGTGCCTGACCTTTTAGAAACTAATACCGTTTGTTAATTGCTTGCCTTATCCTTATTACATGGCAGTTTTTTTCTGAGCTAAAGTGTAGCCTGTGACCTCTACTTAAGCAGACCTTTTCTTATCTGATGTGTACTCCATTTGTTACTGGCCATCCCTATCAGTTCCATGGGGTCAGCAGTTTCCCTGTGTGGCAGGTTCCTTTCTGAAGGTGTGTGACCTGCGGGACAATCACTGTGGCTCTCGTCTCTTCACTGCTAACCAGACTGTATCCCTTTATCCTCTGACCTGTGTCACTTTGCAGAACACATTCTGGGCATGCTCGTACTGTGTCACCTCGTTATGAGACAAGATTCAGGTTTTTTTTTAGTTCTCTAAGCATTTTCTTGCACCCCATTTATAGGTTTGATATACCACTTTTTCTCATTATAAAATTTCTGCTAAAGGCTTTATAGGCTTTGTGTTTAATTTCTGCTCACTATTTTGGGTGTACAGTTTTCTGAAGAATACTAGATGGTGCTTTCATTCTAGTTGGAGGAGCAAAGGGAGCTAGTGCACCCTTTGGTCTGGATCTAGGTCTGCTGTAGAGACGTCCCCTCTTGGAGAAAGGAGTTAGGAGTGAAAGAAGTTCTGGTTTCAGTCATCCAGCTTGCTGGCCAGCAGACAAGGGCTGTCATCATGAATTTCTGGGATGAAGGAAGCTCTTTATTCCCAAGAGATAGCAAGGAGCAGAAAAGGATTTATGACCCAGTTACCTCTGGAGCAAGCACAGCTGCCTGCTCTGTCACGCAGAGCTCAGAGTGGATTCTGTGCCTGTTTTTTCCTGCTTCATAAATACGCAGGATTGCCACAGAATCACAGAGTGGTTGAGGTTGGAAGGGACATCTGGAGTTCATCTAGTCCAACCTTCCTGCTAAAGCAGGTTCTTATACTTCAGTGCCTTGTACTCCAAGAGCCCACTTTCTCTGTCTTGCCTGTATGTGTGTTTCTGTTAAGTGATGACCATGACAGGCTCATTGCTGTGCAGTTGATGAGAAGTATTTTCTCGTGTGCGGACTTGAGGATGGAGGTGTTGGAGAGCCAGATGTTTAAACTCAGACAGTTTTTGAGCGGGACAGGTTTTGGTAACATGCAACAGGTCACCAAGGGCAGAGTTGGGTGATTTTGCAAGTCCATTCCCAGAAGGGATGGGATTGATGCAGGAGAGTCTGTGCAGAAAGTTTTCAGACATGAATTTAGTTGTAGAGAGACCATTTACCCAACCCAATCTCAGTAAATCTTTATCCTTTTACTGCTGATTTTCACTTCTGCCATGGGTTTGTCCTCTTATTTGTATCGTAAGTACTTGAGGACAAGGACCATTCAGCGATAGTTCCAAATTTGAACATAGCAGCTAGGAATACATCAGTTCAATTAATAAATTTCAATAGCTAAAAGGAAACATCTATTTCCTAACTTTATTTTTGTCCTAGTGATGAAGTATTGCCAAAATCTGTATCGTTATATGCAGAGATATGCCTAATTTTGTTGCATTTTTCATGTCATAGAATATCCTGAGTAGGAAGGGACCCTCAATGATCATCAAGGTCCAGATGCTGGCCCTGCAGAGGACAGCCCAAGAATCACACCGTGTGCTTGAGAGTGTTGTCCAAACATTTCTTAAACTCTGTCAGGTTCGGTGCCGTGACCACTTCCCTGGGGAGCGTGTTCCAATGCCCAAACACTCTCTGGGTGAACAACCTTTTCCTAATATCCAACCTAAACCTCCCCTGACACAACTTCAGGCCATTCCCTTGGGTCCTGTCAGTGGTTACCAGAGGGAAGAGATCAGTTCCTCTGTTTGTGATCATGTTATGCTCAATGTTATATCACTGATTTTTTGAAAAAATTCTTAGTTAGAAAACATTTCATGTTTTATAGTGAAGATAAAACTCTAACATTGTTCCAAAACATTTTTTTCCATTCCAAAACATATTTTCAGAGACAGACTATGGAAAAAGCTTAAAATAAGTCTAGTGAAGTGGTATGAACATGGAAGAACAGGAACAGGGTTAGACTATATACTGTGACCTTCAAAGAATCATAGAATCCTAGACTATCTCAAGTTGGAAGGGACCTGCAAGGATCATCAAGTCCAACTCCCTGCTCCTCACAGGAACTACCTACAACTAAACTATATGACCAGTCCAGTTGCTATTGACATTCACTTTAGGTTTCACTGGGAAGAGGGCTGTGAATACAGGAAAAAAGCACAAGTTAATTAGGAAAGGATCAGAAATCTTTTTTAAAATGCCATTTATAACCCATGGTACCACAGACTGTAAAGATATTGCAGCCAACTAATCCATTTCAGAGTGGCCTAAATTCATCGCTAAGCTGTCTGATTGCTGTTTGCAAAGACGTTGGTGAAGAAGTTGACCTGGGTCAACTTGGTGAAAGGAAACCTAAAACACAGGATGGGTGAGAACACTGCTGTGACTACTAGGACTTGAGGTTTTAAGAGGAGCCAAGCGTCTTTACCTTTTCTGTAGCAAGGGCAGTGTGCTGTTATTACTGTTAAAACGGGGGAGTTTGGCTTATATTGATTTGAGAAATCAGGTTAAAGCTATACCACTTTCTGGATCGTTTGCAGCAGGAGCTCTCACATGTGCTGCTGTCACTGCTGTCTCTTGTCACGCTCCCCCAGGTCAGCCCATCACACTAATGAAGTGCAATGGCCTCGTGCTTTGTGCCTTTGAAGCTCATGAGTTGTACTGGAGTTTCACAGAAACACCATCAAAACCCTCCAAGCTGCTCACGTGTGATTTCTGCTTTGCTGTAACTAAGCAGTGAGACTGCGGGGGAGGCTCATGGATCACACCTAGAATTGTAAATACAAATTAGTGCACTGTGTGACTGCATTACGATGGTACAATCTTAAAATGTGAGTTACATAGCATTTAGCCTTGGAAGCCTGGCGAGCAGAGGGAAAGGCTGTGTAAGAGTGAAAACCCTTTCACTTTTCCTGCCTATTAATTTACATGCCTTCAGAGCATTGCTATTTAGCAAAGTGCCTCCTGTGTTTCTGCCAAGCTGAAGTAGCCGCTGGGAAAAACTAAGTAGGCCAAATCCTGCCAGTATCTGGAGAGCTCAGCCAGGGTGGCTGATGGTGATCCAAGAGAGTGTGGGGATGGATTTGGCTTCACGCAGGCAGCACAACAGTATTGAACAAAATCAAATATCGCCAAAAGTCAGTTGCTGCAAGATAACACATAAAAGATTTTTTTAAATGGAGTAATTCATAGTTCTGATTCATTGTGCAGAACCTGGGATCTTCAGATCTGTGCCCTGGGTCTCAGGCCATGTCAGCTGGGGGCTATTTAAAGTTACAGACCATGTCTGGCATGGCACAGGGCAGTAGTGTACTCATCATATATATTTCTGAAGTCCAAGTCCTTATAGAAATGCTCATTCTGTTCCTGTGTAGTGCTTTAAATAGCTCAGCACATCACTGTTATTACAGTGATACGCATTCCAACTCCATATAAACAATCAGGGGATAGATTTTTAGCTGCCAGGTATCTCACAGTGAGAGCATCTCACTAATTACATCACCTCCTTCTGACATCAGGGCCATGCCTCCTGCACCAGGGGGAAGGGACCTCTGTGCTTGGGGGAAATCAGGGGGGTTTCCCGCTACCTCAGCCTGTATTTTCAATTTATGGCAAGGAGTTTGCAGGTTTGCCTTTTTCCCCAGGTGCCCAGTACCACGTGCAGCAGGTATGGAAGGAGTGGCATCACCTGATGCAAACACACCCCTTGCTGGCACGTCCCTCATCCGGTCCCTCGGGGCCCCTGCCAGTGGTGGCATACCCCATGGACATGACAATATTTAGGCTTCTGTAGGATGCTATTTTTACATTGTGGTGACGGTGAGGTGTTGGCTCGGCTCCTGGCAGTGCGGGGGTGTTGCAGGAGTCATCTGACCCCTGGGTGTGTTGGAGTGGTGACGGCACACAACTTTGGATCCCGCTCCTCACCCTCTGCCGCCTGAGCTCCAGCCACACAGCAGCGGTGCTCCTGGTGGCATTTCCCCTCTGAAAGGGAATTAATGCAGGAATGCCGGAAGATACAGGTACAGTGTGATGACTCCACATTTTGGAGAGCCTAGACCTGAAATGACTTGCTTTTTATCTGGAGCTGCGGTAACTAAATCACTGATGCTGTCATGAGAATAATTATTCTGTGTTTATGTGGAAACACAGCAGAATGGAGAAGGATGGTTAAACATTTGTTTTAAATTATGCTTTGTATTCTTTTAATTATATGAATGATGATTTGGAAATTATAATGATTCTGGCAGTTAACTGACAGCTCAATTTGAAAACTTTCCTCATTTTGTTTAATTTGACTTTAGAGTTTATATTAGATTACAGTGGGGAAAAAAACCCACCTATTGCTTTATGCAGATATATTGGAGTGCTGTTTCTATACCCTTTCTCATTCTAATCTAGCTACACCCATACGAGAACAGTCTTTACAATGCTGCAGTAGCAGCTACTAAAATTCAGCAGAGATTTTTACTAACTGTGTTTGGATTCAGTAAGTGTTTTATTATAATAATGAGGGCAGGAGGTTAGCTTGTGTTAGGTTTGTTTATGTGATGTGAGTTTTGCACGGAGCATATGGTGAGATTTGAAGCTCTCGTGTGCTGCATACTTCAGCTGTGTTGCGTCTCTTTTGCGTGATTGTATTTACATTCTGCTGGATAATGCCTCTCCTTTGCCTCTGGTCCCATAAACGCTGTAATAGCCAGTAAAAGCAGAGGTGGCCCCAGCTGTGCTGTCTGCCTGCTGTCCTGTATCAGCTATGGGTTTCTGTTCTGATGGTGATGCATAAGAAATGCTGGAAAAGGCATGCAGTTGTTTATACTTAGTAGAAGCAGGTATACATTTCAAAAAAGAACATGATTCTTGAACCGTGCTATTTTGTGATTTTGGACAATGTGTAAGAATTCAATTAAATAGAGACTTATTGACATAGAGATTTATTGAATTTGGTGAATATTTTGTCTTACAGTATGAGAACTAAAGAGAGAAGCAATAGTAGTGCTTTGCTGTGGGTGCCACAGCAGAGGTTTTGGAAAGAGCAGTGAGCACTTCTAGGGGAGAGTCAGGACCTCCTGGGTATAGAAGAACACTGTTGGGAAGGGGAGTGAACTTGTTGCTGATGTGGAGACAGTTCAGCCCTCTGTGTGTCCTGCTGGAGGGCTTGAGGGACTACGTAATATGGACAATTCAGGACAAAACTTCTTTAGCTTTTCCTCTATCTTCGTGATTTTCTGTTTTGTTGTGAGACATTCGGAAGAACAGGGCATTGTGTTACAGTGGACAGGCACCTTAAAGCGGGGAAACGCATTTGAAAAGGCATTTAAGGAAAGGTGCTAATTGAGAAATAGGATAAACCAGGTTACCACTAGTTATTAAATGTGCTGTTGTAGAACATCTATCGTGTCCACTCCTTAGGCCAGTGCTCATCCGTTTGGGGACACTGTGCTCCCTCCTCCCGCAGTGCCCTGACTATCCAGGTGCACGACCAGGAAGGGCTGGGGCCAGGGAATCACTCTTCCCTGCTGCCAAGTGCGGTTGGAAGAATGGATGGGGAAAGCTTGTGGAGTTTTCATTCCACAATTACTCTTACCAGTGAGGTCTCAGCCCCCACCACAAGGCTCTATAATCAATCACCACTTCTTAGGGGGGGGGGAAAACTCAATCCCCTTATCTAAATTAAATTTATAGCTAACACCCATGTCATTCTCCGAACACTGCATGTATTATGTATTACGTATTTCTGTGTTATCCTTGTTCCCACACCATCCCAACTCCTCGTCACTGAATTTTACATCCAGACACAAGACAGGGAGAGAGTGGGGCTAGCAGGACTAACGCTTCACTTGAATATTCAGAGGCACTTAAATGCTTGTTTCCTTTGCTTTCGTCTCTGTGTTTTTAAATTCAACCCTGAGTGTTTTGACTCAGTTGACACAAGAAGGTTTTGGTAAAACAACAACTTAAACTCCAATCTCTAATTCCAGCTGGGTGCTGCCCCACTCATCTGCTCCTTTAATCCTGCTCTGGGAAGATTGCAAAATTAATTCCCCTTCAGGCTGCTGTGAACCCCACCCTCCCCAAATCGCTTGATACAGTATGTCCCCAATCAATACTTCTGTCCTGATTCTCAAATACTTAATGGCATTTGAGTCTCGTATTTGTTTTCATTTTTAGTAACCACCTCTAGCTATAGAGATGAAAGGTTTCAGTGTCAGCACAGAGGTAATTTGCTGATAATTCTTCTGTTCAGAATCATATCCTTTATCAGTGCTGTATATTTTTGGTTCAGAGTTGGAATGTGGCCTTTGCCTTTGTTGAAAAAGCTGAACGTTATTATGAACTAAACAGCTGATAATGATAATTTTAAATATTAATGTCTTTCTAGTATTTTTCCCCTCAAAAAATGTTTTCATCACATGAAGCAAATGTAATAGCTTGTGAATTTATAGAGGAGCCTGTACTGCTGATAGTTGCTAAAGAAAATCGATGTAGCCTTTTTGCTGATGGAGAGTTGCTGTTAAAGGCAAATGATACTGTATTTGTATGAACCTGAAATGTAAAGCTTGCACTCTTTTAACCTGACCTCCAGCACACAATAAAAAAACCCCGGAACAACCCACAAAAAGAACAGGGGGAGGTAACCCCTGCCAAGCCTTTTGGTTTTCCTTTTGTTGTTGCCTTTAGGCTGTGGTTCTGCACTATCCTTCCAGGAACCGTGGTGAGGAATTATTCCAGAATTCCGTGGTGAGGAACTTTCCCTGCATTGACTAGTAATTTTTGGGATTGCAAATGTTGGTAAGAAAATATTTATTCACGTGAACGTGTCTCTATTCAAATTACTCCTTAGTTTAGATCAAAGTACTCTAAAATGAGTATATCACAGAAGGACAGATTGGATGGGGGTTTGAGTAACACAGTCTAGTGGAACGTGTCTCTGCCAATGGCAGGGGGGGTGGAACTAGATGATCTTTAAAGTCTCTTCCAACCCAACCTATTTGAGGATTCTGAGATTCTAATAATAAATTGTGTCATTTGGCCCTCTGTCATTTCAGGCTTCTGTAATCACTAAGAGCCGTAAATCTAATAAACTGGGATTTCAGAACAGGGTTAAATAATGTGGAGTAAATGGGATATGTGGCCGTAATAGTGTCCATATAGTGAACAAAGAAGGTGAAAGTCTTTATTATTAAACTTCATATTTGAGGTTTGATCTCAGGTTGAAGGTGTATTCTTAAGCATGATACTTCTTAATTTTCAGTACTTGATTTCCAAGCTCAGTAATGGCCCCTATAGGTTCTTACGCAGAATTAAAACAAAAAGCGCCAAATTGGAAAAAGCTGTGTTGAATTCTGCAGTTTCTGACCATGTTTCTTCATCCAGTCTGTGATCTTCTGTGAAGATTTCTTTCATTTGGCTGTTGGAGAGCCTGATAGCAGAGGTGTACGTCACCCTCTGCATAGACCAATCCTAGATTGGATCTTTTTCCAAGGGTTTGATTTCCCTCAGCAGTTTGCTCACAGCAGAGAGAAGATGACATTTTCTATCCGAGGCTCCCAAGCAGAGCATGACCAGGGACTCCTGAATCTTCTCCCTTCTGTCACCACCGTCAGCTTGTCTTGTACTGCTTCCAAAACATTTCTGTCTCAGCCAAATCTTGTCCTCGTCCCTGGCACCTCATCCTAGTCCCCCCTGCTTTTAAATCCTACTTAGTCTAGAAATGCCAGAGGAGCTGGGCTTTATTCAAAGGGTTGGGTTTTTTACCACATACTGGATTTTAATAGATCCAGTGTACCTGTCACAATGTTCACTAATGTCAGGCTACAACCTTTACTTCAAGTACTTTCCAAAACAGTGTGGTATGCTTTCTTTTTAACCTTGAAAACCAATATACTGTATGCTATCCTTTTTTCATCTTTACAAAAAGCTTAAACAGCTTGTCTGAAATTTTCCCTGAAGAAATGAGTTAGAAAACACGCGGTGTGGGTAATGTCTTAGTAAATAGTTAAAGTTTGGCAAAGCTCTCAGGCACGTGGTGTGATTCATGGGGATGTCCTGTCAAGGGCCAAGAACTGGACTCGATGATCCTTGCAGATCTCTTCCAACTCAGAAAATTCTATGAATCTGTGAAAGTTGTAAGCACACTGAAACTTCACTTGACAGTGACCATAAGGCCATAAAGCTGTGTAATGCAGCTTTAATAACAAGTGATACCGCTGTCCTCCCTTCTCCATGATACTTGCCACAAGGTCTTGAGTGCACAGTAGAGAAGTAAGTCTAAGGAATGTCTCTTGTTTGACAATTTTATAACAAACCATTGTTAGTTAATGAGCCCTACTTGGTCCAGAACTGCAGAATGAGGTACTGTGTGGCCTATTGAAGAGAGGCTGAGTCTTGACATCAGAGATGTGTGAGCTGTGGACAGTTGGCAAGATTATTGGCAATGATGTTCGCAGCAGACAAGTCTTGCACAAAAAAGTGCTGTGGAAACTGTTTGCTCGTTCATTTCTTGCCTGTTTTTGTCCTTGTCAAAAAATGAGTGCAGTCAGATCTTTTTAGGGTTTAAGGATTGGTGAATTGGTTGAGGATACGTCTGCTAGAGAAAAATGTAGTGTGTAGTATGGGCGAAATGGAAATTTAGAGCATCAGGCATTCAGTTGTATTTCAGTTTAGAAACAGTAATTTAAAGTTAAGAAGGAAATTTCTACTTCCATTGAATTCTGCAAATTAGGATATAATGTAAGCATTTAATTTTTAATGAAGTCTTTAGTTAGGATCTGATGACTAGGCTCAGATCATTACATTTCATCAGAAATTCCATATTTCACTCATTAAATATGTTGGTTATATGTTCTGCTGCTTCAGAGACTGATTTTGATACATAAAGGCATAAAAGTAGAATGCTTAAAATTGCCATGTAAACATGTTTCTTTAAATATGGTTTGTAACATAAGTTAAAATGTAAAGTTCACTAGTAGAGTTAGTTTCTCAAAATTTTCAACAGCTGCAATTTTAACGTGAAGCATATTGAGTTTCAATATTTTAAAATATAAACTAACATGTCATTAATTATATCATTTTGTTTTGCTAGATGAAAGAAAAAGTATTTTAAACTGTCTTCAGGAGGACCACTTTGTAATGATCTCAAAGGCACTGTATTCCCACTGGGTTTTTGTGTGAAATATTGAGTAGCTTAGTTCTGAACTGAGAGAAAAGCAAATAATTTTCCCTTGTCTCTCATGCATATTTTAAATATGCTTTGTGTTACTTCAAGATTAATAGAACAATTCCAAAAGCAATACTACGTATTTTCCTTTTTAATGTATTTTATAGTTGAGTTGTTGGGGTTTTTTTGAATTCTAAACCTCAATTCAGAGACCCAAAGAGAAGGAAATGTGTGAAGTTGCCCTGCCCTATAGCTCTGGACGCTGAGCACCAACTACATCATGGAAAGCAAAACTTTCTGTTTTCTGCCACATTTTCAGTTTGCAACAATTCTCAGAAAACAAAACAGACCAAAAAAATCCAAACAACTTTGCAACAATTTTCAGTTTTCTGTTTTGCAACAAGTGCAGCATTGAACTTGCAATAGTGCAATAGTGACATTTTCTCTGGAAATGTGACGCTGTTGTCACTTTGGGGAAGGGGTGGGCTGCCCTCAAGGCTCTCCAGCAGAGCACCTGGGTTTCTCAGCACATGCTCTGCACAGTGCTGGGACTCCTGGGCCAGGTTACTTCAGCCTGGGGGAAACACCACAGCAGGAACTGGTGGCCATCTAAATGGGCCAGGTGTGGATGCCTCTGGAGAGATGCTGTTCTGAAAGGCTGAGACATGGGAAGAGTTGGGTGTGAAGAAAAGTCAGTGTTTAATTGTTCCAATCAGAATTTTATATTTCAAATGCAGCTGTATAGGCCAAAATGGTCTGGGTACGGTCAGCTCTTCTTAAGTCTTTCATTAATTATATTACACAAATTTGATGCTTGTTAGTAATTCTCGAGGGAGTAAACCTCCTGTATTTGTAGTTGCAAACTTTTAACAACTACTCTTTTAACTAACTTGGGAAAATATCTTGTTTCGGTTTCTTACAGGGTTGATTCTTTTTTAGGGTGGGTAGTTTGTTTTGGGCAGATTACAGTAAAGAGAAGTTCTCGTGTCAAAGGTTAAGTATCACAAAGTTTGCAGTTTCTTCTGTTTTCTTTTGAGGAATAAGTCGTACCCTCATAGTAGCTTGAACTATGTGCACTGTTTGTTCTGTGTAAATTTGGGCATGTGCCTTTCTATAAACTTACAATTGCCTGTCATGCTGTGTTGTTTTTATTGGAGATGTCCTTAATTATAACCAGGACTTCAGTAACTGCTTCAGAGTTCACACTGCCTTGAGGAGGACTTTTTTTGACTATCCCAGAACATGTAATTTCAGCAGACAAGGTGGCATGTTAATGGGTGGTGAATAATGCTATAAGCAGCTTAATCCCATATGTCTTCTTGAGCAAAAAAATCCAAACGCTTTACATACAGGAGTAGAAAAAAGTGCCAGTTTGGGCAAAACTTGCAGCAACTCCCTTGGAAGACTGGGTTTAAGGGGAGGCTCAGCATTTCACTGAAATACTGACTCCTTAAACTCAGTGGATGTTGAAAGGCCTTTTAGGAATTGCAGAAAGTACTGGCAGTGGGGTTGAGGTGAGGGTAGAGAAGGAAGAGCAACAAGGTCAGATACTAAAGAGCAAGAGCTCACTTACTGATTATAGCATTGTCTGTTATTGTATGTGTTCTAAGTGACTGTACCATCACTGCTTCTCTGTACCACCCTTATCTATGCGGAAGGTA
>VZRE01012620.1:96087-205955 GCA_013396775.1 Cephalopterus ornatus
TTTTTTTTTGCCAAAATAGCAACTCTGATATTACAACAGGAATAGAAACTAAAGATCTTGGCCAGTCTGAGTTTAATCCAGCCTCTTATAAATGTATTAATTACTTTGCAACAGTCTCACACAAAGAAAATTACTTCCCAATGTTTATTTTATTTTTTTATGTTGATAAAAGGGTAGCACAACAATGGCATTATCCCTTGAATAAACCCTAAAGGGAAAGTCCTCTGATTCCTGGGCATACTTAGTGTATTGGCCTATGACTGGTTGCTCCATCTTGACTGGTTGGTTGATAAGTTTATTTTGAAGCTAAAATTTAAACAAATTCAATCACTTTGAAATAAACAATTTAACCTTGGAATAAGCATGCCACATTACAGAAGAAAAAGTGTCATTAAATATGTAATTTACTTTATAATATGTCATTTGCTTTATCTATTTTCCTGTTATTAGTTCTTCACACAGGAAAAAAAACAAGTCTGTTGTTACAGCCCCTCTATAATTAAGTGCCTTGATGTTTTGTATCTTGATTCCTAAGTACACTGTAATAAAAAATTAATGCAAGTACTGCAGCAGAATTGCAAGAATAAGGTCATATCTTACCTTTTCCACATAATATGTTGGGATGCCAACTTATGTTATCAACAGCCAAATAAATGCAATATCTAATTTGCATCACAAGATGGCAGCAAATTTTTAATTCACTTAATATTTTGCTAACTAGATAAACATAATCTCTTGAAATCATGGATTTCTTACAAAATGAGAGCAACCTTTCTTTACTGATATGTGGTATTTACAGAGATGTCAGTGTTTCAGAAGTAGGAATTTAAAATATCAACAGAAGTTTATTTCTGTCCTTAAGTTAATTAAGAAGGAAATTACCTTGAACTTTAAAGATCAGTAGCTCACAGTGTAAGAGTTCCTAAATCTCATTAGGTATATTTTGGATTAAAAAAAATTGCTTTTATCTATAGTCTTTGACTTCATGAAGAGAAAATATGACAAAGCAGATTTTTATGAAATTCAAGTGGAGGCTTCCAAGACTTGATCATGTGAATTCTTTCCTCTGTCAGCAATTCTGATTTATGATTCAAATGTTTGCAAGCAAAACCGTTTAGAGTTATGAAATGAAAGGCTTGGCTCATCTCTTTTAGCAGATCTTTACTCTTGTGCTGGCCAACCCCAGAAGTTGAGACTGTTTTATTTATTTGACCTGCTTTGTCCCAGGTGTTAATTGTCATTATTTGTAGGTCTTACAGAAGATGCATCTGATAGCCTTTAAAATGCTCTACCTTTTGTTTTCTCTTGCAGTTTCACAACCACAGGCTGTACATAGCCAACTGGAGAAGCCATCAAGTACCGCAATTCTCTGCAATACCTGTGGAAACCCATGCAAAGGAGAAGTTTTGAGAGTTCAGAACAAATATTTCCATATTAAGTGCTTTGTTTGCAAAGGTAAGTGTGACTGCTGCGTCTGTGAGTAGGACATTAGCGATGGTGTGTGACTTAATGGTCCTGGAAACTTCACAAATACATTTTATAACCCAATCCATGTCTGAAAGGATTTACTGTAAACTCTCTGCTTACTGTAAGATTATAAACATCCTAAATCCTAAAATGAGAGTATGTTTTAAATGGACATAAATCCATGGAGTTTACTATGGACTTGCAGCTGAAGAAGAAGAAAAGGTTGGGAGAACTGGTAGTGAAAAATGGTGCAGAGTTAGGAAACAGCATTTACTAAGAAACCCTGAGGTTATCCCTTTCCCGGCTCTCTAATGCGTGCCAGGGAGCGAGCCATGGCCACATCTGTTCAGACCCTCTTGTGTTTGTCTGTGATGGTTGATTCCCAGTGTGATGCTCTGTGCTTTCCCCATTTTTGTGGGGGAACTACTTGGTTGGCTCCAGCTTGGTGCCTGGTGATCTAATATTGTCACATTGTGAATGGGAGAAGGATGGTCATGGGAAGAGGGAATTAACTGATACAACACCCCTTCTGTAGATGGTTGTTTGAAAGATTATCTGGAAGTTGCAAAGATCGAATTTGTTCTGAATGTGCAAATCACTAAATGCTGACTGATGTTTACTGAACAACCTGCTTACTCCATTATTAAGCGCTGCTTCAAATGACAGTTACTAATCCTTGTAGCTCAGCCTAGAAACATGAGCGTGGCTCTGGTTCCCGCTGTGTCACTGTGACTATTTCCATTCCTATTTAGAGGAAACTATCAGAAAGAAAACTGTCTTTATGTGTCAGCTACACTGATATTGTTAAAAATCCCATGGGATTAAGTATATTGTGTTCAATACCTGAGTCAATCTTTAATGAGTTAGATAGCTCAATAATTGTGTTCTTTGCAAAATTGCACAGCAAGCAAAATAAGCATAGGGCACTGTCCTAAACATCAAAAATATTTTGGTCACCTATTCAGAACCAGGTTGGTATTTGAACCAGAACATAGCCTTTACATACACCTTTTAAGCTGTTTTAAAGCCACCTGTTCAAATTTTATTATCAAATTAGTTTTTCAGACCTAACTCAGGAAAAGAGCAGCTAATTTGTTCTTCTGAAGTCTTGCCTTCTGCGTGAAGTCTGAGTAACATACTGGCATGTGTTCCATATTATTATCTTGATGAAATGCGAGCCTCCTTTTTTATACAGATCTGCTATAAGCAAAAAGGAGTCCTACAGAAGGAACAAGACAGAATTATATATCCAATTTTTCATTTCATAGGCCATCTCCATTTAGATGATGCCAGGTCACCAGCAAATGCAGCATGCAAATTCTGAAACTATTCACTGATCCCAAATTTAGGCAGTGAAGAGGTTTTTTTCACCAACCCTCATGCTGAAGAAGATGATGAATGCACTGTAGAAGCTGCATTGCCCTACCTGTCTGTAAGAGATAAGAAGTTTGTTTGCTTCAGGCAGATCTTGGATAAAATGGGAGAAAAATCACTATGTTAACAAGGAAGAAGCAGGATAGCATCTGTCAGCCACCCATCACTCTCTCAGCTGGCACAGGAAATAGTGTTAGAGATGCGTGGTTAAACTTCTTGGTGTCAGGACTCTTGGAGTACTTAGACTCCTCCTTACTAATCATTTTGCTAAGTGTTAAGTTTCCACACATCATTTGTTTTGGGTTTTTCCCTCATTATTTAAATACCATCTTTTATCACTTTCTCAAAGGTTTCCATCAGTTTTCTGGCATTCTTCTGGTATCTATTTTTGTTTTGTTTCTGGGGTTTTTTTGCTACTTTCTAGTGTGGGTTTACCATGTTGTTGCATGAAAAGAGCTTAGGAACAGAGCAGAGCGCTGAACATACATTTCATTAGCTAACATAAAAGGAAAAAATCAGGTTAGGCAAATGTGATTTGGGTTTTTCATGATGAAAAACTATAGTTCATGTGTTAGGATTTAGCAACAAAATGGTATTCAGTTCTGATAAATTAACCACTTATGTGTTTTCAGCTTTGGAGGAGAGGTTTGTGCCATGACCCCTGCTGTGCATGGCCAGGGTGATGATTCTGGGAATATATTTATCTTACAGTTGATTCCTCCCTGCAATGCCTTTATTCTGATGCTCCTCAGCAAAGCAACTTGCCCTGCCTCACCTCGTCCACCAAAGACAGCATCTGGAAAGAGGCTGCGTGCCCAGCATCCAGTGCAGCTGCAGGACAGCCCCAGGACAGATATTCCCATGTGTGGGCTGCTGCGTTACCCTGCTAAGCTGCCTGCCTGCTTGGTTGACTGCCTCTGTATTAAATCATCTCGTAGCCTGCATCAGAAAACGTTAGATATTTGTAAAACTGCAGAAAATTATGTTCCCTGTCACAGAATTTACACTTGTACAATGATGGAGAATACAAAATGACAAAGAGCCCATGAATAAAAATGACAAATGACCATGTCTTGAGAGGTGTCTAGAGGTAGGTAAGATCTGTTTGAATGACCTTATCAGTACAGATGATATTATACTGGAAGATGTCTCACCTTTTTGAATATGTGTGAAATGTGAAACTGTTTCTGTGATAGTGTTGGATAACTTATTAGATTTCAGGGGGTCATATACATTTAATTGTTTCCTTTTTGGGGGAGTAGAAAGATAGTTTTGAATATTGCCATACTGCTGTATGATTATTCATAGAATCATAGGATGATTTTGGTTGGAAAGGACCTTAAAGGTCACCTAGTTCCAGTACCTCCACGTGGCCAGGGACACCTTCCACTGGACCAGGTTGCTCAAAGCCCCATCCAGCCTGGTCTTGAACACTGACAGAGATGAGACATCCACAGCTTCTCTGGGCAACCTTTCTTATGGGAACTGTGAATTTCAGAATGCTAACAGCAAGTACTTAGATTGAAATTTAATTATATAACCAAGGAAGGTTAGTATAAAGTCACTAATTCCCATTCGGTTCTTCTTTGATTCCCATCCAGCTCTTAGTACATTCCTCAGATGATAACAATTCTAAACAATTCTAGGAAAAGTTTGAGGAGGTGAAGAACTCTTTTTCTTGTCATTCAAGATTAAGACACACATCCAGATAAAAAAGTTGAATAGCAGTACTGGGAGCATATGCTAGTTTTGCTCAGTATCAAAGTTTAAGAGGGCTTAGGGAGGTAAATAGGCATTGTAAGTAAGGTTTATACTCATATCTATTTGTATATATTATTTCTTGTTTAGGTGCACATTTAATCTGCTAATAAAAGGCTGTTGGGAACGTGCCATCCAGCCTCACTTAAAATTTTTACTTAATCTTTACTTTAAAAGATCTCCCATTTTAATCAGGTTTTGTGAAAGGGCTGTTATAATAGAAGCAGATCACTTTGATATAATAAGACAAAGATTAATTAGACTTCAAGGGCATTGGTTCCCGTGTTTGTTAATTTTTTTGTTATTTGTTACCACTGTAAGGAAGGCATAAAGGAAAATCAATAAAGGTGATAAAATATTGATGACTCATACTCATACTATCAAATTAAAAAATTGTGTTGTCTAGTTCATTCTGAGGGTGTCTGTCAGGTCAGGAATGCATCTCATATATGCAGCCATATTAAAGGTAAGGGCTAAGACAGAATATTTGGTGAAAATATTAAGAACATCAAGTAACTTGGTAATAGGAGCGATTTACTTGTTAGATCAGATGCATCTGCTAGGATATAAATATGTTCAAAGCTACACTGAGTAATCTGAGGGACTTGCATTTGAACATAGCTACGGGGTTTCACATTTCGGAATGGGAGTCATTTGTGGGAAGCTCGCTAGTAAGATTTCCGAGTCCCAGATTTTGTCCAGGCAGTAGCAGTTGATGGCATTTCTGGTATCTTGGGTACTGGGGATTGGTGCAGTGGCTCTTATTCAGCAGGCACTCTCAGCGACGTGTCCAGCGATTCCCGAGTCATTCAGGAGTTTGCAATCCCAGATCACATTAACTCAGTATAAGGGGAAAAACAATGCTCCTGATGCAATGCTCCCCAAATCAAGGTTCGAGAGTGTGGTAGGTTTTACCAGTCAGGTTTGCTTATTATTTTTATTTCACTGCAAATATGATGATGTTTATGATGATATTAATGATAATAAATATGATGATGTTGATGATGATGGTGATATCACTTTTGCCGGTTAAAAAGTAATTCATTGTGGCAACAAATGGTTCAATGTTGTAGTTTTGAGATTTTAAAACCTGAACTTTAAAAATAATTATCACTAACCTTCTAAAAGCAACTCAGTAATTAAAGCATGAAAAAATTTTGGTCAGTTGGTAAACTCTCACAATGACAAAGTTTTGTTTAATTTTTCTTTTGTTGTAATCATATTCTTATTGCAACCTTTCTTTGCATTCTTTAAGAAATTTCCTGCAGCCCCTCATGTCCTGGCCATATACTAATCACATCAGCACTTTACGAAAAGCTTTATTTCATGGCATATATTTAATCCAGATTCTGATGAATCTTTTTTTAAGATTATCTTTCATGAATTTAAGGAATATATTATATTAGTAAAGCGTGGTGAAAAGGACAGAGGAGGAATCATGGTTATGATTATTGGTAAAGGAATATCTTAATAAAATTTCAGTAAAGGGTGTCTAACTATCCATCCCAGGAAGCCCAACTTTTGTTATTTTTGTTTTCCAACTTGATTTATTTCATTTAAATAGATCAAGTTTTCAGGGTTTAGATGTAACCTATATACGTTTACTCTTGTCTTTTTACTTAGGATGTTACATAATACCCCTGCTTTATTTTCTTACTATTTGTATCTTTCATTAGTCTCTTCATTGCCTTGATTTTCTCCTTATTTCCATCCTTCTAGTCCATAGATTGAGAAGTTATACTAGAAAGCTAAGTGCTCATTAAAAACGTGAATAGGATTTTCGAAGAAGGAATTGCTGGAATTTCTGAGGGACGATTCAAACTGCAGATACAGCCACGTGCAGAAGGTGTTGGCATTGCAGGGGGCTGGTTCTTTATTAGGAAGAGAGAGGTACCTGGGAGAGGTGCTTAACTATGCTGGGAAGGCTGAGGTAGATTTAAATGAAGGCACCAAATAAATGGAGAGTAGTAAAACTCATCCTGATTGAAATCAAAGTAGAACCAACACAAAACTAAATACATTTAAAAATTAGGCCTAGACATAGAGTTTTGGATGGTAATACAAGCTTTGCAGGCAGTAAAGACACTATTCATATAAAGAAGTTTTGAGCATATGTAATTTCAGTCCACATTAGATAACGTCACAGAATTATTATTATTATTATTATTATAAAAGCCTGCGATTTTTTTTTTAATTACTCAAGTTCCCTTCTTGGGGTAAGACTTTTCCCCCCACAAAAAAATGTCAGTGCAAGGATGCCTTTATGCAGGGGACTCCCTGCCTAGGTCATGCTTTTTCACATGAGGACACAGCAGAGATACAGCCACCACACTGGAGTAGCTACCGGGCCTTTCAGTGCACTAAGGCCATGTGATGCCTGTGTGGAGACCCAGAGAGAGTTATTGCATAAAATCACTGCCACAGTGGTGTTATTCCACCTCCCACTTTCTGCAACTCATTAACATGAGACCATCTGCCATATCTGTGCATAGTTAGAGCAGGCACTTAATTTGCAAACCTGTAACTGGCGCCCAAAGCACTGTAAAAAAAAAATCAGAAAATATTTAGTGTTGTTGCTTTACATGTTGAGGGTTTTTGGTTGTGATTTTTTTGTTGCTGTGTTTTTGTTTTATTGGGGTTTTTTTTTGTTTTAAAAAAACCCTGTTTTAATTAGTGTGGCAAATGACAGCAGTATTTTATCATAAATAATTAAGACACTATTAGGTTGAAAATGAATAAAAGCACATTACTCTGTTTCTTAAATCTATTTAACATGCTTACAAATTTTAAATAACCAGATTGAGTCCTTAAAACAAGAAATCAGTATAAAAGAGACAATTTTTCCAGTTTTCCTGAGGATTATTTTTGTAGCTTTCAACAGCCACAATCTGTGACGATCTCGCTCAGTAACACTGTCTTTAAGCTATTGGGAAACTCTGCTTTCCAGAAGGAAAATGGAACTACGCTTTCTAATGCAAAAATTTCTTGATGTGTAGTTCTCATTTATTATAGGAGTAAAGTTACATAGTGCACAGGAAACTCCGTAAACTCTCCTTCATTTTAATTAGTACACCTGGATCTCTAATGTTTTGCCAATCTCATAAGAGCATTCTGAATCTCTAAGGGTTTTCCTGCACGGAAGTGTGTACACTACAAATTAATTTATGGGCATCATGGATACTGTAGCCTGGGAGCTTGTGTAGATGCACTGTGCACTGTATCCTTTATAGCTTTATCGGTGCTACATATTCGTGGTGAAGTGTTGCAGGATGGATATGATATATCCCCACAATTCTCTGTATCTTTTCTGCTCCAGAAAGTTGCTCGTTCTCCTCAGTCAGACCTGTCTGCCTTCCTGCATTTCCTGGCTGGGAGCTGGGGAAAGGACCAGCAGATCTGTCCAAGGCTTTTGTGGGGCTGCAGGATGCTTTTGTTTGCCCTCGATAGTAACAAAATGAGGTGGCATTCAAGTCCTTGAGATTATAGCTGGTATTTCAGATATTATTACTAATACACTGCCAGCGACTGACAGGCTTGAGTATTCTTGACTTCACAGATATCTGTTGGGAAAGACTTTGGATATGGTCAATTCTGCGTAGGAAAAGTGATTGGATTATATGGTTTATATACCGTTGCAAGGTTCCTTCTGTCTTATTTCTGCCTCACTTATAGACAGAAAGTGTGAATTGACTAAGAGCGTGATTGGGATGATATTCCCATGCAGATTTTGCATGGCCAGCAAACTCGAGCTGGGAAAGACTTCTGCAAAAGCTTTGTGAAAAGCTTACCTGGACTTACCACCAGACCATGCAACAGGAGTATCACAGTCACAGTCATCTTCTGGAAACAGGCTTAGACTGCTTCAGATTAATTGCAGTTCAGTTTGAACTTAAGTCAAAGCTGTAGAAGTGGAAGTTTGCCAGGTGGTTGCTATTCCTTCTCATAGGCATAGTGGCCAGGAGAAATGTACCACATATAATCATGGGCTTTTGGAGAATGGGCTCCCAAACTTCATCAGTGGTGTATGAAGATGTAAAATTTAGCTGCCAAAAGAGAATATCAGCAGCGTACTACGTGTCGTTCTTGGGATCTTAGTCAGCCACTGGCACCCGTCTTGTGGAAGGAGGAAAATATCAGAAATGGACATAAAGTCACAGTGCTGATGAAGAAAACTTTTATTTAACTCTGGGCTAGTAGAGATCTTTTTCTTGTTTTCTCTGTAACAGAATTATGAATGAGTCTTTTTTTCTTTTTTTTTTTATTTTTAAGGTCTTTGTGTCTCTTCCCTCTGTTGGTTAGAGGGAAAGAGACACGCCTGGTTGCTTACATCAGGCAGCAAATGGGAGGGAAAAGTATGGGCTCCATACATGCAGATGCAAATAAGCAACTTGCTTGATTGTCTGGCAGGCTGAAGGCAGAACAGCACTAACTGGATGGCAAGACCACCAGTGCGCACTGCTGCTACAGCCTGTTGTAGTGTAGCACAGTGAGCTTTGCATCCTCTGAGCATCTCAGGACACAGTTGATTTTTAGGCCCAGCACGCAGCCAGAAGATTAATGTGCTTTCAGCAGGCTCATTTGCTAGCACATAGATGCATTTTATATTTGTACAGTGCAGTTTGTACAGTACATGCTGCTACTGATGGCAGACAGTAGTGGAATAGCAACATGCCTAAAGTGCATTGATTAATTGATTTGCTGCTATTTATTTTCACAGAATCATATAATAGTTTGGGGTTGAAGAAGCATTTAAAGGTTATCTAGTCCAACCCCCTGCAATAAGCAGAAAAATCTTCAGCTAGATCAGGTTTCTTGAGGACGATCAAACCTGACCTTAAATGTTTCCAGAGGCAGGGCAGCTACCTCCTCTCTGGACAGCCTGTTCCAGTGTTTCACCACCTTCACTGAAAAATTTTCTTCCATATGTCCTGTCTAAATTGCCCCTCTTTTAGTTTAAAACTATTACCCCTTGTTCTGTTTTAACAGGCCCTGCTAAAAATAGTTTGTCCCCATCTTTCCTGTAGGCCCCCTTTTGTGCACTGAAAAGCTGCTGCAAGGTCTCCCCAGAGCTCCCTCTTCTCCAGGCCAAACAACCCAACTCAGCCTGTTTTAATGGGAGAGGTGCTTCAGCCCTCTGAGCATCTTTGTGATCCTCCTCTGGACCTGCTCCAACAGGTCTGTGTCCTTCATATTTGGGGTCCCCAGAGCTGGACACAGCACTCCAGGTAGGGTCTCATAAGAGCAGAGTAGAGGGGCAGAATTATCTCCCTTGACCTGCTGGCCATGCTGCTTTTGACACAGCCCAGGATACAATTGGCTTTCTGGGCTGCAAATGCACATTGCTGGCTCATGTCCGGCTTTTCATTCACCAGTAATGGACTTTGAATTATGGAGTTAGATCGTTTGTGAAATCAGACTGCGTAAATGATGATGCTTCAGGTGCTGTTACAGACAGTAACATGTGTGTAACATGTCCATCCCTGTGCTGGGGATAAAAGCAGTCTGTTTCTAAACCAGTAGAGGAACACCTCAGATCTCTATATGAAGTTATTTTGGTGTCAGGTAACTGCAAACCATCTTGAAGAGTGGAATTATCTAGTTGTCAGGGAAGTCATGCTCAGATACCCTCCTCAGAAATGCTGTGGATATCGTCCACCTCAAGTCCCATAGCACATCCAGCTATGATCTTGATGCTAAATACCATAAGAAGAGACAAACGCTTATTTATTCACTACTTAAAAACTGCTCCTAAAGCTTGTAGCTGGTCAGGATAAGGCATTGAAACCTTTTGGAATGCTAAAACAGGGCAATACCAAGACAAGCAGCTGAGTTACTCTGTTAGTCTCTTCATTAACATAAGTGCTATGTTTGAAGTGCTTTTCTTGTTTCACCAAGATGAACACCAGAAACTGTTGAAAACTGTTTCCAGGTTATAAATAACCCTACCCCCAGATACTCATTTTGGATGACAAGTGCTGGGTAGGAGTGGATATGTAACATAACACTGATTTCCTATCCTAGGAGGGTAAAATCTGGTAGTTGCCTTCAAACATTCTCCCTAGACTTCCTCCAGCTTTGCTTTCCCTGGTTCCTTGTCTCTGCAGGTGTGCAGGATCATCTCAGATGGGCAGTGTCTCTGCCCATCTTAAGTAGCAGGCAAAGGGCAGAGCATCTCACCTGAGGGATGTCTAGTGGGTCTCTTTTCAAAGCTACTCTGTTCAGCCTTGAACCGTGACTATTTTAATATCAAAGCCAGTATTTAGCTAGAACCCCTATGTATGTCAGCTGGGTGTCAAATTAAATTGTATCAGACGGTTCAAAAAGTGCAGAAGGACACAAGGATTTGTGACTGGAGCTATGGCTGGTGGTGGAATAATGTGTGAAGAGCAGGGGAGAAGTGTTTGCCCTGTGAAAAAGCTGTTACTTTCCCCCATCCTGCAGAGTCAGTGAGTAAGAGGGAAAGTATAACCACGAAGGCTCCCCGCTGTGCTCCAGTTTCACTTAGGATTTTTCTTCATTCATGGATGAATATGAAGACTTTGCAGAGGGTTACATCTCTGAGAACTGTCACATACTTGGTCTTTGTTATGTGCCAAAACAAGATGGAAAGAAATGGCCAAAAGCCCACCACGCTCAGTTTTCTGAGCCAAAAACTGCATTAATGGACTCTCTTTTTTAGAAGTTTTGCTTACGGTTAATCAGTTTGGAGGAAAGTCTAGTACTAATGGCCATTTACAAGAACTGAGATTAGGGGGGGCAAAGGTGGCAACAAGGTTAGATACCAATTATTTTTGAAACCTTTTGGAATGCTAAAACACTGAAAACCTGTATCAGAATTGATATCACTGGTGCGGGTAAAAACTTGTGTGATGGTTATGCCTGCTTCATGTCTTTTCATCCAGCTTTTTTTTCCTTGAAGAAATATTTTACAACATACCTTATGTTTTTGCATGAAAAGCCTGTTTTCATTTTAAAAGAAAATTATTTTTCTTTAATATGGCACATATAAGGTTGCTTCAGCTAAAATCTTCTAGTCTAGTGAAGTTGTCCCTCCCCATGGCAGAGGATTTAGAACTAGATGATATTTAAGGTCCCTTCCAAGCAAATCCATCCTAGAATTCTAGGATTCTGCTGTTCAAATGAATATGGAGGAATTTGTGTTCTTCAGTAGTGAATTCAGACACTCTTTGCATATAGGGAGGCTGAAGGGATGATGATGCAGACAGGGTCCTGATGAGAGGATGCCAAACTCAGCTTTTATTTTGAAGTCCCAATAACTTGTTTTTCTGTACCTGAGTAAGCAGTTTTACTGCAGGGTTTCTTGAGGAGGCAGGATTAAGTGCACTAGTGCACACTGCTTTGGAGCAATACACAACTTGGGAGTAGTTGTAACCTTAGTGACAGCACAGAGAAAAGCAAATATCTTCAGGATGAGACAAAGCGTCACCAAATGCCAATGCCAGAATGGTCGCTGATCCCACCTGCCCCAATCACTGTACCAGGGCTTTGTTAGCAGCAGTGAGACAGAGCCTGCCTGGCTTCCGTTTAGAACCTACATCAGCAGTAAAAACATATAGATTTGCTTGTGCTTACAGCTCATTTTAGCTGGTGAACAGTGGCAAAAGTGTACAACGGAGAAGTGGCAGATAATCTGTGGGTAGGCTTTCAACTCATCTTCCTTGCGTTATGGAAGCCTAGCTCCAAGTCCCTCTGGGGTGATACAGACCAAAATGTGTTGATCAGTGCCTGCCTTGTTGCTCACAGCAGTTCTTGGTGCCTTTGTCCAGGTGCACTGCAGTAAGATGTGCCACTATGGGCATAAAGAAACATATGTAGAGACATAACCCCTCCCTTCTCACTTCAGGAAACTAATTATGTCCTTTACCTTTTTTCTCTTCTGATCCACTCTGCAAGTTTAAACACTGTCTGATATAATTTGATACTACTCTAGGGCATCATTAGTATCAGCTTAGCATACTGTTCAGCATCATCTTAAATCCATAGTTGATCTGTGCTTCTGTCACACCAGTATGTACCTGGGTGAAATATATAGGCTGAAAGAAACTCATGATATTCAGCAAGTCATGCTGGGTTTTTGAAAAGTCTGTTTAAAAAGCACGTCCTTAGCAAAAATTAGGACAAGGGTGAGAAATAAAAACGTTAAAGCAAATATGTAAAGTCTGTGAGATAAAGGACATGAGTAATGTAATGCAAGATAAATCATCTAGTCCATAGTTGTTGTCCATGGCATGTGCAATATGATTAGAATTGTTTTGACTTAGAAGAAACATTAATTAACTCATATTTCTTCAGATCTTGACCCTGCACTAATACAGTTTCAGCATGATTGTTATTTTCTGTCACCTAGCGATTGAGGCCATCTACAGGGAGAATGATGAGAACTTAAATGCCTACCCAGGGTTTAAAGAGGGCGTTGAGTCCAGACCTCCTGTGCTATGGTTAAGAAAAATGATAAGAAAGGGGTGGGTGATTCAAAACATTGGTTTTGAATGAATGTTCAGAATCCTGTGTTTTCATGGGGTTTCTGTGCTCTGTGTGTTATTTTGTGCCTTGAGCATTCCTGCTGGACTCATTTCTTGTAGTTTAGGTGCCAGATGACTGATTCTGACATTGCAAACAGGCTTTAGTGGGAGTTGGCAGACTTTACACTTAAAAAACAAAGTGCCTGTGGACTCTCAGGTAACCAAGCAGAAATCCCAATCTTCAACTTGAGAAGTGTGGATACTTCTGCTATTTTGGGACCAAGGCATTGAGCAACACTGCAGTGTTTTGTGTATGCAACCCAAATTTGATAAGCAACATTCTCACTCTTCTTCTGTGTGCTGTATGTGAGTAGTGACAGTGCTGCGGTTCTGTTCAGCATTGTTTGACTGGAAGCATCATTTACTGATGGAAGCACATTCCTAAATGAACATCCCCAGGAGCAGAAGTGTATAGTAACAAGTATGATGCTGTGACTTGGAGTAAAGTAGTAGTCAGCACAGCAGCAGAATCACCATTTTGAAGTCCAGTTCTCCTTATAAATCAGATCAAGTCTGTTTTTAAGGATTCTGGTCAATAGGGATGAGGATCATCATCTACATCTCTGCTGTCTACTTCTATATGACTTCACCAGACTACTGTATCTCTCCTTTCCTGTCTTAAAATGTTCTCAAAATACCAGCCTAGCTCCATCCTTGTTGCAACAGAGAAAGCCCCTGAATAGTCTTACAAGCCTTTGGTTGATCAACATTAACCCTTTCCTACAGATTTAGCTTAAAAAATAGAAATTGACAGTTAGGATTAAAACTCTACTTTTGCCAGGAGCAGATGGTTCTGGAGGTGCCTCCAGTTCATGCTTGGTGAGTGATATTTATCAGGTAAACATAAGATCTGATTTAAAAAAAGCGGTCTCCTAACCTTGTGGAAGATTACAGCTGTTGCCACGTGCATCGCACCCCATGTTTAGAGAGAGTAGTATTTAAACCACTTTTGTGTCCAGGAGGAATATCAGACACCTGTATCTGTCAGAGCAGTTTCTTTGTAATACTGGAGCTTTAGATTTTGAAGGTTTATATCCTTTATGCATGTCCTTTAACCTGTTAAATATCTTGGGTGTTGTATATGCTAACCCTGAACTCAACTCCTATGGACATTAACTTTGTACTTGCAGCCAGAGCACTGAAGGTAATATTTTTACATGAAATAAATCCAAACTATTAGTGTACAAAATACATGACTGATGTAATTTACTGTAAAAGTAGTGTTTTTCAGATGCATAGGTGTTCTGTGATCATAAGCCTGTTTGTTGAAGAGCTTAAATACTCCACTAGGAACCATACAGATCATAGGTAAAAAATCAGAATTGTCTTAGATCATGAGCTTTGCTTTTTCAGCCTTCTGAATCTGCATTTTCTCTTTCTGCAGCTTGTGGATGTGACCTGGCTCAAGGAGGATTTTTTGTGAGACAGGGAGACTACATCTGTACTTTGGACTACCAGAGACTCTATGGCACACGGTGCTTCAGTTGTGATCAGTTCATTGAGGGAGAAGTGGTCTCAGCACTGGGCAAAACCTATCACCCAGACTGTTTTGTGTGTGCTGTTTGCAGGTATGTTTTCTGCATGAAGTTGTGTTTCATTTAAAAACTAGATTTTGAAAGAGCGATGCCAGGCATTCAAACCTATAGCCTATAGATGGGGGGAAAAAAACGTTCTGCTTTCTGTTATCCACTCCTTAAAAAAACTGCAGATTAAACAAAACATAAAAGTCTGCAAACTTTGAGTGCCTCCCTTTTTCCCAAATGTTTTTTTTCTGGTTTGTGGTATCTTATGTCTGAGGTTTTCAAAGTGCTTTAGAAACTGTCACGGCCTCTACCGTCAGACCTTTTGTCTCAAATGTTGCCTTATTTTTCTAGTGTCTGCTGTTTCGTCATTTGTTGACTGCAGTTACAAAGGATTCCAATGCCAGTGGCTGTCTTCAGTGAGCCAGCTGGAAACCTTATTAATAGATTTAAACTGGAGTTTCACAGTACTTCTTCCCAGAAACTTTAAGAGCCATTTAAAATAGGACAGCAAGGTCCTGGGCTCAGGAACATGTGTTGGATTTCCCCAAGGATCTCCATTAGCCATGAGCGTGACAAGTGACACAGCATACGAGCGTTTTCCCCACTAAACCTCAGTGTAGTTCAGGGGGATTATTTCCCACACAGGTCCCAGACTCAGCAGTACAAGCGACTGATGTCCATTTGACCTGCATCGTAATCCTCTTGTGTGGAAATAGCACAGACAAATCTATTGAAGACTTCAGCAAGAAGCTTGAAGTCCACCAAACCTTCAGGAAATGCACTGTTACAGGATTTTTGAGCAAATGGAAATTCTGCAGTGACTTTTCTGGCTAAACTTAAGCCTTTAGCAGTACAAGAAAAGTAACCCCACTTTCAAAGGGAAAGCAAAATGAGGCACTTATGCACCATGTCTGTGTCCTGGTGCCTCATGCAGGTGACTGTGCAGTCCAAAACCAGGGTGTCTATGTCACTGTGGCTGTCTGCCACCCAAACCTGCCCAGCCTGTGGGGCTGCCGAGCTCAGATGTCCTCCTGTGCTGACGTAGAAGCAGGACTTCAAATTCTAGAACAGCTGTGGCTCATGGCAGGATCTTGATTTAATAAAGCAATTCCAGGAATAATTAAATAGCCATGCCAAGGGGAAGACTCTTGAGATTGACAAGCCTTTATTCTATTAAATTCTGGCCAAGTTTTGCTGTGTTTAATAGGACATTTTTTCCTTTTGGATACTTTAAACAAACATGAAGAGCAACGGTAACAGAAAAGACTAAAATCTTTTTTTTATTTTTCTTTTTTTAACGGCAGGAAAAATTATTTCAAATGGATCTCGTGAGTGAGATCTGACTGCAAGTGCTCTTGGCCTGCAGCCTGGCAGTATTAAAACTCTTATACAGATGAGCACAGCTAATTCTTGGTACCTTTGTTCTTAGCACAGTACCTTCTGTAAAGCAAAGTACTTCTTCGTTTAAGAAAAATCAAAAAACTGGTTGATTCCATTTTTCCTGATAAATGCACTTGTATCCTTAGCCACACCTTGAGGGCTTAGCATTCAGGCATAAATTATTTACCTGTGTGTTACTTTACTTGGCAGCTTGGTACCTAACTGGTTTCAGTCAGGCTGTTGGATACACGAACTCCTGTTGTATTTATCAGTCCTTCAGCTGATGTTTTGGAACTTGGTGGTGTGATTTGTCTCATCTCCCTGGAAATTTGGAATAATTTTCTTAATTACTAAACTATTTATTTTCAAGTATCTAAGAATTCAGGTGAGCTGAATTGCATTACTGTGAAATTCATGCTAAAAAGTATCATGTGTGGTGAAGCTTTTAAAAATTAAATTCCTGGTACAATAATATTGTTGCCTAATGTTCTGTATAACTGAATAGTCGTATTAAATGCTGTTTCACTGTTTCTAATTATTGCTGTTGAAAACTTCAGTAGAGAGACCTAGATTTGCTTCTGTTGCTCTCCTAAGAAAGACACACAAATTCATATCGTCTTCATCAGAGCCAGCTAATGCCCTGCTGACTAGCAGGATTCAATTAGTGTCTCCCAGGGGGGTTGTAACACTGATTTGTGGTGCAGAGCAACAGAAGAATCCTGTCAGCTGTTTATATGCTTTAAATCAGCACTGCTTCAATTACCTGGGTCATTGCAAGCCAGACATAACTTATGTTTTTTATGGGAAAGAGTGTCCTATCTAAATATCATCAGCATTTATTTTATTGAGTGATGTTCTCAGTAAAAATAAGGTGAGCAGACTATAAATACATATGGTTTAAACCAAAAAAAGAACTTGTTTGTTTGTTTGTTGTTTAAAAAAACAGTGATATTAAAAGGAAAGAAAATTAGAGCCATTTGATTTTGAGTACAGGATTGTAAAGCCCTTTACCATGGCATTTCATTGGGTGGCAAGAGTCAGGAGAACCATTTGTGTCCTCCTTTCTTATAGAAGGGCAGAAGCCTTAAGTACTGGTCCAAAAGCACACTGTCTGAAACAGTTGGCCGATGATGCATCTGGCATTGCCTTTTATAGCTGGACTTTAATGTGGGTGCTGTGTTAGAAACCTGACTTCCAGAACCGTGTGGACTTGAGAGGTGGTGACTGCCTGCGAGTGGGGCTGATCCTGTTCTCATGGAAACCAAGCCAGGCTCTTACCATCTTCAGCATGAAAACACTGCCAGCAGAAGGCACTTTACACTCATGACACATGTCTCCAGAATGTTGCAGGATTGTTAAATGCTTTGAGTGAGCACTTCTACAACCCATATTTCTGTAGCTGCTGAAGTAACACTTTTAAACTGTTTTTACATTGAATAGTAAACCAGTGACAGTAGCAACTACTTTTTTTCTTCTTTTCAGAGAAGACAAGATTTGAATAGAAACAAGTGGGAAGTGTATATTACTTCAGATGGTAGCATCAGTGAGAAAATCTAGCTAGTTGGAGCAGTGGGAAAAAGTCCATAATCCAAGCCTGTTTGTCTCCTGGAGCTCCTGATATTACTACTGGTGAATGCCACGTGGCCCAGTGTTACAGAGAAGAGTTGTATTCCCTGGTACCCTCTGCACTTCATTCATGAACTGCTGCCCTATTCTGTGAAAAAGCTGGTGTGTCAGAAACCCAGCTCATCCCTAGGTATCCCTTGGGAGTCAGATGCTATTGCCCAGGGCTTCCACAAGTCAAAATCTGAAAAAAAATGAATTGGTATTCAGAGAAAAACTATTAAAAGTACACTTTAATGTGCCATCCTATTTGATTGTTTCTCTCTGTCTTGTGTTGACCAGGTGGCTCTTAAAAAATTCAGGTTTTAATTGCATGTTTGCTCTGCTGGCGTAAATCCCTTCTTCTTCCAGTGCTGTTCATAGTCTAGTGAAACTGTTGTGTTTTCTGATGATAATGCCTAAAACTAGGAGTGAGTGGAAGAATAACAACATAGGTTGAAAACTGTTGCAGATTAAATATTTACAGTGAATTCCCAGGAAGTGGTGAGCAATCTTACTCTTACAGCTTCATTAATTGGAAGGGGCTGTGTCATCCAGAGGGTTGCCAAAGACATTGCCTCCAAAAGCTTCACGTGTTTGTGAAAGTGAAATAGAAACATGGATAAAACTGACACTGGCTGTATCAGTAGAAGCTGAGATTTATTAAAATTCTGCACATACTTCTTATATGGCTGTCAGAGACAGGACAGCATGGCTCTTACGCAGGATGGGAAGGGGCAGGGCACTGAGTCTTTCAAAAAGAAATGGGTTGTCATATCTGTGCTAATACTTCTGAAAATGGGATTTTCAGGAGACTTCTTAGTGTGTTTAGTAAGTTATATAGATTTATTAAGCATATAATGTATAATGTTGTAAAATACGTAGACTGTGATTTCAATGTTACTGATGAGCTGTGAGTGCATTGAATATCAAAGAACTGGAGTTTGGTTTTATGGGTTAATATAATTAGTAGAGTTGGGAGGTGGGGCATGCACCCAGTTGGAGGAGGGTATATAGTAGTTTTCTGTTTAATTTCAATGTTCTTATAGTTAAAAGTTGAAAAAAATTGTGACGTAAATGGTAAAGAGAGAAGGACAACTTGTCTCTTCTCTCTGGTGAATAGATTAGCACATACATCCCAGGTCAATAAGAAAAGAGGTTCATGTTTGCTTCACAAAATTTGGATATCTAAGTTAAATGTTTTTCTGAGTCCAGAAAGTTTTCTCTTGAAACAGCAGATTGGCAGAAGCTGAATATCTGCCATATAGAGGTGAATAGTGTGTGGAGTGGCAAGAGGCAGCTACATATACTCTTCAAAGGATTGTGTGCCAAACCCAGGTCTAAAACCGCTCTCAACAAATTTATATTTTTATTATCTTCAAGACGGTAATTCACTGTCGCCAGGCAGGGTTTTTTTTCAACAAAGGATTTTGTAGTCCTGCATATAACACTGCTATTTCTAGAAAGAAGCTGAGATCTTTTATGTAGGTATGCCTTAGGAAACTAGCATAATACTGAAAATTAGAAGTTCAAATTCAGTTCATTCTTAAACATAGCGATGATGTCAGACTTTTTGAATACGATAAACCTTTTTAATTGCTCGCTTTTTTTAGGGATGCTGAATTTGGAAAGGATTTGTTTCCCACTTAACCAGTACCAGGTGCTTCTTAAGGCATCTCATGAAGTGGTTTTCTGCATCTGGATGTTGAGACCAAGATTTTGAAATCAGACTGAGTGTTATTGGCATTTTGATTCTAATCAGAATAAATTTATCAATATATGGTTCTTTATGAACAAAGGAGTGGTGTTGTGCAGCTCTTCAGGTTTAGGGTCTGTTGGTCTTCAGGGGAAGGGTCTGGAATATAAGTCCTGTGATGAGTGGCTGAGGGTACTGGAGTTTTTTAGTCTGGAGAAAAGACATCTCAGGGGAGACCTTATTGCTCTACAACTACCTGAAAGGAGGTCGTAGTGAGGTGGGAGTTGGCCTATTCTCCCAGGCAACTAGAGATAGGACAAGAGGAAATGTCTTTAAGTTGTGCCAAGCGAGGTTCACGTTGGACATTAGGAAAGGTTTCTTCACTGACAGCATGGTTAAACATTGGAACAGGCTGCCCAGGGAAGCTGTGGAGTCACCATCTCTGGAAGCATTCAGAAACCAAGTAAACATGGCATTACGTGACATGGTTTAGTGGGAATGGTGGTATTTGGTCAAAGATTGGACTTGATGATCTTGGAGGTCTTTCCAAACTTGATGATTCCAGGATTCTGTGATTCTATATGGAGAGTACCTATAGCCCTAGAGTAATGTCAGATGGGAGTGGTCTGTGAGGGTGCTGTGGTCCCGCCCCTGGCTTAAAGCAAGTCCAGTTTGAGCAGGCTGCCGATGGCATTCATTTAATATATTTCTAATGATGGAGATCCAGCAGACTCTGAACAGTGTGTTCCAGCATTGAACAAGCTCAATTTTTTTTTTTCCTCATATTGCGTTGACATTTGCCATGTTCCAGCTTATGTCTGCTACCTGTTGTCCTTTCACTCTGTGCCTTTGAGAAGAGCATGGCTCCAATTTCATATGCACATCATCGGGTAGTTTTAGACAGCAATAAGATCTCCCCTGAGCATTTTAAGGCTGCACAGGTACCTGTCCTGCAACCCCTGCCCATGTGTCCTGTGCTGCAGCTCTGGACCTGGCCACCTTCCCTCATCTCCCTCCAGTAAATCTTCTCCTGAGGAGCACAAGATGGTACCCACTACAGTCTCTTAAATGAGGAACAGAAGCGAAGATCACATCGCTCGACCTGCTGACTGCCCTAATGCATCCCAGGATGTGGTTGGCCTTCTTTGCTGCAGGGACACTCAGCAGACTCATGTCCAACATGGTATCTACCTGGACCCCTACATCTTTTTATGCTTTTCAGCTGATTAACCCCTGTGGTGTACTGGTGTATGGGGTTGTTCTTCCCTGGTTAGCGGGCTTAGAATTTGCCCCGGTTGAAATTCATGTAGACAGTAGATAGCACATAATATCCACTTTGTATTATCAGTTTTAACCCCCTGGGTCGAATTCATCCCTATGGAGCAACCTTGAGGGATGTGATTGTACCAGGTACAAGTTAGAGCAGAATATGATCCTGTTGGTCCTTAGGTTGCAGTCTGACATTACAGCTGACCTAGTGTAACTGCAGTCAGCTACAGAAATTAATAGCTTTGCTCTCCCCACAGCCCTGACAGTATATGCTTCTGTTAATTTTTGTATATTGAATTTAGTTGACTGCTGAGCCACAGAGGCAGATCAGCAGTTTAAAGAATAGAAGGTCATCTGTCTGCTCTGAAAAAAACTGAATATTTTCTTTTGTCCCAGAAAGCTTGAATGACTTGCCCACAGCTGCATAGATTGAGGCATGGTGCAGAAAAGGACAAGACCAGGACCTAATTTTTCGGTGTCAGCGCACAGTTAACCCTGGATTAGGCTGAAGATGATTTGATGTTTTACAATATAATTTTGTTGATGACCTCCAGTTTTTTTCTGGGTTTACAAATATTGTAGGCTGGTTGATAGAACAAAATTCATTGGGAAAGGAATCATAGATGTATTAAAATTCTACAAGCCATTTCAGAGAGCTGCTTTAAAGATGCTCTTAATTCTCATTTTAAAAATAGATTATCCAACTGTGAAAATCTCACTGAATATTTATTAAAGGATAAGTAGCTAATTAAAACCCTGTCCTGATTTCAGCAATACCTAGCAATGTTCAGTGGGTGACTGGTGGTGAGATATCATTGTATTTGAAGGCAGATACACTGCTCTTAACCTAAAATTCTATATATAGTCCTGCTTGCAAGTTAAAGAGCTCAGAAACTGAAACCTTGTTAATTGACTGTTACCACCTTCTGTTGTGCCTTCACTCGTACTGGCGTTGAAATTCTCAAGCAGAGCTGCTTGTGAAAAGGAGAGGTCAGCTGTGACAGAAGTACTGACGAATGTGTTGGCTATGAATTCTGGATTCCCAGTGAACAAGACAGTGAAGCAAACTCTGAGACTTATTTATGGGTTTACAAGACCTGTGAGGGAAGGAGATGTCTCTCTGTACCTTTGATTGTACCTTCCTTTCCAAGGAGGATTTCTCGGGGTTTTTTGCAGAGCAAGGTATCTTTCAGATTTGGAAAAAAATGAAGAATTGAAATTATTGCCCTGTCCCATTGGAATGGAAGGGCACTGTGATTAGCTACTAAACTCTCAGAAAATAAACCAAGTATGATGTGTTTATGGGCTAGGAAAGCCCCTACATGCCCTGTGCTCTAAGGAAACTGTGACATAATGTGGTGTCTGTGAGCTTTGGTGTTTTTGGAGGTGTCATCTAACTGGTTCTGTCTTTGTGCCATAGGAGGTCAGTTATCGTGTTCTTCCCTTCTGGTTTTAACTTATTTCTTTTTAGATTGTCTAATTGCTTAATGTAAATGAGCCAGTTCTAAGTGGTCAGTCCCTGCTTCTGGTTTACTTGCTGCTTGGTGCATCCATTTAAGATGGGCTTCTGTGTTCAGCTGGAAGTTCAGCTGGATCTTCATAAGGTATATCGAGTCAATAAGATATATTAACCTCACTCTGACTACTAATACACCAGATACAAAATTGCTCAGTAGTCATGGTCATTCTTTAGAGCAGTGAATTGCTGAGAGCTCCCATTACATCACCATCCCCAGGATTATTAATGGTGCAAAGCCGCCTGTTTTACTGAGACATCTCATGAGAGCCCAGTTGGGTCATTATCTGAGTCCCAGAGACTCTGGCAAAACAGAGTTGAAGGTAATATCCTGCCCAGGGCATGCAATTGTGCATAAGAATGAAAGATGCCAGAGTGGTTGTGTGGCAGTGAGTGTAGCTGTGTGATTGTGTCAGTGGAGCAGGTTACTGTTTTTGTGGGGGTTTAATTTGGAGCAGATTATCAGTGCTTATAATAAATCTATGCGTATCTGTAAATCAAGATGAGGTGTCTTCTCAAAAACACGTAGGAGATCAATTACAAGTTCTTGTCTCAGTCGTGGAATAGCTGACATGCCTTGGCTTGTGTCTTTCCATGTCAATTAATAGTGCTAAGTTGTAGACTTGACTCTGTAATATTTCGTTAAAATGAAAACATGATTAAATGGTTTCTTTCACATTGGCAGTAGAAAACTAGGACAGCATTTGAATTATATTACTCCATTTTTGAGGCAGTTTTTGGTAATTAGTCATTAATTTATATTGTCTATATTGAAGTGTATCACATTCACTAATTTTTATTCAAATGTATGTATGTTCATTTGAATAAATTTTGGGTTGGACCAGATGAGCTCCACAGAGGTCCTTTCCAAATTTAACTTTTTAGTGATGTTCATGAAACCCTTTTATTATTCCACGTATTAGAAGTTTCTCTGACTTAAAGAAGTATAAAAATCTGTTACAATCAACAGTTATGACTAAAAATAATTATTTTTTCTTTACATAACACATGAGCTTGCTGCTGCTGGATTGCTGCAAGACAGGACAGACTTGCTCACTAAAGTGTGGCTCCATCACATCCTGTCTGTCACACTAGAGACAGTGTTGTCTTCTGATTAGGTTATTGACTAAAATTCATGGTAGAAAATCCTCTCCTAAATTTAGGACACCTAACATAGTGTTGGGCCTGTTTGTGCCAGAATCATACATGGAACATTTAGTTGTGTCAAAGATCAAAACAATTCTAAAGTCTATTTCCATAAAATATTTTCTCTTAACTTTAGGTGAGGAGGTTGCAAGTATTTGGAGTATAAAGTCTTTAGCAAAGAGAAAAAAAAAGGTGAAAATCAGAATTCATTATCAGATATCCAAAAATATAATAATATTTAAACTCCATATGTCCTCACAATTTTTGAATTATTACCAATGGTCCAAAATGGATGGCGGAGCTGAACACTTAGCTGGTTTCAAATAGATTTCAGTAACATTATATAGAAAGAAAGGACAGCATTGCTTTTGTTCTCTGTCTACGTAATAAAAAATTTCTTTTAAATGCAATTCAAGTGTAGAATAAGCAGCTCTTAGATGGTTTAGGGAGAGAAATAATGTTTAAGTTTAGGAAGAAGTATCTGTACTGCTTTTGTAGTGAAGACAACCTCTCAGTTGGTATGAATTTGATAGCACTTGTGGGGAAATGCCATGCAGAGTTTTAATGAAATGCTAATGAAATAATCTGGTCAGATGGGACTCACCATGAGGCAGAAGGTCTGTGTTATGTTTGTGCCCCACTTAAGCCATATTTTGATAGCTTGCTTGGGATTTAGTTGGACATGAACTTTGGGTGGAGTGAAATGTGTTTCTAAATCCTCACCATCCTTCGCTGCATATGAAGTGATTTGTCCATCTGGTCCCCTCAGAGAAAAAACCTCAGCAGTTTCTGTGCCCAAACAAGAAAGCGCATGGCAGAAAGCTTTTTGTTTTAAGGACATTAATAAAAAGGAAAGATTTAAGTAAGTGTAAGGAGGGCTGTTGTTGAGTAGGGCAAACAAGTAATGTAGACACTGT
Organism: Cephalopterus ornatus; assembly: GCA_013396775.1. NCBI lineage: Eukaryota > Metazoa > Chordata > Aves > Passeriformes > Cotingidae > Cephalopterus > Cephalopterus ornatus. The sequence goes on from VZRE01012620.1 coordinate 120,279, forward strand.
GGGTTTTATAACTGTCGTACGTTTTCTCCTTTGAGTGTTCACCAACATTTGCTTTCGGAACACACAGATTAAGAGAAGGACCTTGATACGGTTAAAGTTGGGAGGACAACTGCTGGTTTTTTAACGTATAAAAGTCATCACTCTTGTGTAGCATTGTAACAACATAAGAGCAGCCACATTTGCCTGTACTTACTCCCTGTAATGCCAGTTTTACTTTCATTCTTTAACTGATCCTATTAGCAATCAACCCTGGATGATACTACGTTTCTTAGATGTACAAGGATTTGGTCTTGAGTGCTCACTGTGTTTTTGTATTTTTAGAGATTTTTTTTTTTTCACTAAGTAGCTGTAGAATCTGAATTTGCAATTGTCTGCTTGATATGTCCCTTTGATACTTTAGCCTCCATGTGGCTTGAAAACTGTGAATGAGAACTGAGCAAGCAGAGAAAAAGAAGCCAGGGTAATAATTAGCTCTTTAATGGAAAGATATTTAATTTTGATAAAGGCATGAGACTGTAACTGGTTTCCTTTTGTTTCCACTGTTGTAGGTTGCCTTTCCCTGCAGGTGACCGGGTAACTTTTAACGGGAAGGAGTGCATCTGCCAGAAATGTTCCCTGCCCCCTTCCAGCAGCGCTGGCTCTTTCCCTGTACAGAACCTGCGGAGTAAGTAGAGATTTCTGCTCTTTTCAGTCAGTACTTTTTAGTCTGCACAGGTTTAAAGAACATAATTTAAAACCAATTTGTGTAGCTGGAACTTCTACCTCTATGCTGTGTAAGAGGTTTCATGAAATACATGAAATGTAGTCAAAATATGTGAAAAAATATATGGTGGTTTTCCGAGAAAGTCTGATATTAAAAAGATACACAGATGGTGTCATTATAGAATTAACAATACACAGAATCTCTCAAAAAATTGGTTAAAACTGAACTAAATCAAATTACTTGGAGAAAAACATAATATGGATGTTAATATTTTTGAGGATTTAATCTGGCTGAAATAAAATCTGATGTGAGAATTAATAATTTTAAGTGTTCCAGAAAATACATTGACAGGACTGCATGGCTAGTTAGTGCATAGGAGGGGTTTTAGGTGTATGAAATGTGACCAGGGGACATTCGCCTTGACCTCAGTACTATCGTGTACTAGCAGAAGATACAAACACTACAAAGAAATGTGGTCTTTTCACGCCAACTGTTTTTTTGCAGTAGATCATAGAGGTGGTGGTGTTGCCTTGAACTTGGTTCCTCCGCTGTTTAGCTCATGAAGTGCTGCCACACTTTAAGAACCTACCACCTTTATGTAATTAAACAGTAGCAGCAATTCAATTAAACAGCAAAGACAGAAATACTTTTATTGATTATCACATCAAGCTGGATTCAGCATGGCTAGGGAAGGGCCCCATGGATTCCTCATCTTCCTATAAGGAATCCAGCCCACTTCTGGGAGAAATCTCTCCCTTTTTATTCTGTTTTCTTTCTTCCCCCACATTTCACTTCAGAAGTTTTCACTATCTCCTCTCCACACCTCAGCGAAAGCTGCTGTGTGAATTCAGTGAGAGATGCTCTGCTGATTTTCTCTTGCTTAGTGACATTCTGTTTCGGGGAGGGGATCACCCCCTCTGTTTGCTGCTTTTTCTTGTCACTTATTCAAGAGATGAATCATCCTTAGCCATCGTTGCTGACCGCACTTGCAAATCCATACTTTAATGGCCTATCATCTGTTTGTCTCCTTGTCATATGGGAAAAGTGCCTTTGACTTTAATGAACATTATTTGCCTGGTTGAGTACTGTCAGAACAAGTTCATTTGATTATCTGTGATACAGAATCCTTTAATGTATTTACATTCCCTTTCTCTGTACTCACACACACACCATGGAGAGTTTTTCTTGCACTGCACTTCCCCAGATCTCTCGGGTCACTGCATCGAGTCTCCCCAGCACACTGGTACCTGCAAACCTCAGCAAACCACCTGCCTCTGAGGGAAACAGCACTGGAAGCATATCTTTGTGGCAAAACCTGACCTTGGAAAATGAAGGTTTAGCTTTTCCTAGAATTAAATCTCAAACATATTTATTTAAACCTCAAATACATGTCTGCTTTAAATCTCACTAGAAATGGATGAAGTCTTTCCAAGTGACAGTACACAGAAAGTTAGTGAAATATCTAAAAAGATAATAAAGGATTTGAGAAACATTCAGATTAATATGTAATATGTGAAAGAGCAATATGTAATATGTAATACGTTGTTGTTCTAGCCTTCTTCCTTAGGCTAGAACCAGTATTTCAGGAATAAATAAGCACTGTCAGAGACATCCTGGTTGAACTGGAGAACTGAAAATCCAGAATGGCTGGCTGTAGCTATGCTATGTATTACATAAAGCTGTGAATGGTGTATGTCCTTGTTTTAACAACAGCTTTCTTGCAAAAGACCTTAATGTTTTAAACAAACTATTCTTTTTAATAGTGCATAAAACCATATGACTTTCAAGCAAGCTTATTGAAGGAACAATTGGTACGTTGACCCACTGTTACATTGGTTTTTTCCTGTGTCAGAACTTCCTGATATGTACCATGTGTGCTGTTCATCAGCCTATTTATCTCGGTAATGCTTTCAGGACATCTCTTGGGACTCACTGAGATCCCAACATCTCTGCCCCCTCTGACCATCCTTCTATTTTCATCCTCCCATTTTGGTTCTGACCTCTTTTATGCGTTCCATTTGGAAGAAATGAAGAACGTCAGATACTTGCTTTTTGTCTGAGTCCTTGAATTTTTTATTATTATATAATTACCTACCTACCTGGTTTGTTTCATTTTATAAAACACTAGCTCTGAAAACCTCTTGTGACAGTGTTGAAAGAGTATTCAGGGAAGAATATCAACATGTAGCAGAAAATTGATGTGCTCTGCAGAGTTATTGGTTGAAATTAGTTGAGTCACCAAAGGATGCTGCTTCCAATACAGGAAGAAAACATTGCATCAGTAGGCACTGTTGGCATAGCAACCACAATATTTGCTTGTAATTATCTGGAATTTAACAGCAGTTGAGAATAAAAAAGTAGCTCAAAAAATGTTGCATTTCTGCCCACCCAAGTTTAAACCAGATGAAAGGTGAATGACATCTGAGCACATGGTGTTTTATTCAGTTTATGAAAGAAACCCTCAACCATCGAAATTAAATTAGATTATCAGATGAATCTCCACTGCAGGACAGATCACAAACAAATTTCTGATTGCAGTTCAATGATAGATACTACAGAATACTGCAGGGGCTAAATCCAGGCACACACCCAAATGTTCTTTTTTATTAGCAAGACTCAAATGTTCTGATCTGTGGTGCACATGCTTTTGTGCTAGGCTGGTTTCCATGTATTGGTGCTCTACAGGGTAACATTAGACACATTATTGCTCTCTTAATCCATTCCAAATCCACTAAAGGAAAATACGAACTATCCTTTATTGTTGTGTGCTCAGAAGTGAAAAATTTACAATTGCACTTACAGTGTCTCATTAGGGTCATGTAACCAACTAAATAGAATCTTAAATCAGAAAGTTTTTAAGAGGACTGTTCAAATGTTTTAATGAGATCCTAGGTTTGGAGTCCTTTCTTAATAACTAGATAAATCTTTTTTAATGCTTTTGTGTATCTTTCTCTTCTATGCACAACACTGTTGTGTTTTGGGTTTTCTTTCTCTCCTGGCGTCTCTAAGTGATTGTCTTTCAGGGTTTGTCTTTTCTCTAGCAAATTTTTAGTATACCTGAAAAATTTTTAAAAATATTGGGGTTGTTTTCACATAAGATGGAAGATGTCATATGGAGGATTAGAAGGATTATTGGGATATTGATTCTATAATCAGTTTATCACTGGTACTTATCCCTATTTTTCCACGTATTCTGACTATTTTAACATTTAGTAAGAAAATTATACACAGACAGGAAATTTGCAGAGTGAAGAGTGAATGAGAGATGGATCTTGTAGGCTATTAGAGGGTTGATTTAGGATATAGAGAACCAGATCCAAATCTCATGTCTATGTAACATCTCTAAACAGGGCACTTACTGATGAATTGTTTGTGTGGAAACTGAGTGTAGATTTGGATTTTACTAGTTCAGTCAAAAGCATCCTTTGTTAAAAAAAAAGGCAACCAAGCCCCCCAAAAATCTTGTTCTCCATTACTTTTTCTGGAGAGTCTTATATAAGTGAATTTCTATAAATAATAAATATGTAGCCAGCCATCACTTTCACATATTGAAATGTCACTATTCCTCAGGAATTTGTAATGCCTTTTAACTAATTGTGTATTTTTCCTGGTTACAGGAAATTTCATATCAGGATTTCAGCTTAGATTTTTTAAAGCTTGCTAAAACAATTTTGGAATAATAAGTAAAGCTTGTAGAATGATAGGCAAAGTGTAATACAAAGAATCGATTATTTTTTTTAATCTAGGTATTTTTTATTTATTTTATTGGGCTGATTTGCAGTGCTTGAAAAATTGATCATCAACATTTCACGTTTTAAACACAGTATAAATGAATTAAAATAAAGCCCAAGTTTCTAGGAAACCTAAGTCATCAGCTTTTTTCTTTGAATGATTCATGTCTTCTAGCAATGTCAGGGCATTATTAGGGCAGCAACACTTGTCATCCGTCAGTGAGCAGCCAGGAGCAAGTGTTGGAGCCCATGTGAGCTGTTACTAGGACACCGATGGATCCTTGTACTGCAGTAACCAGCACCGTTGCATGACCACTTAAAGTGTATGATTCCCTCATACTGGATTTTTCTCTTGCAGATTGTGGGGGTTGTGGTTCAGAAATAAAAAATGGGCAGTCCTTGGTTGCCTTGGACAAACATTGGCATTTGGGCTGTTTTAAGTGCAATACATGTGGCAAGCTACTGAATGCAGAGTACATCAGCAAGTAAGTTGAGAAGCATTTTCGCCTGTTTTCATCATTCTTTTAATGCCAAATAATTTGTTTATCATTGTGTATCCTTTAGTTTTTGTTTATGTATGTTTGGAGATAAGTAAGAGATTAGAGACTGTTGTCTAAATTGTTATCTAAATTGTATTAAAAGCAGAAAAAAATGAAATAAAGAAAAGTAGAATTTAAATTTGTCAATTTACCTGGAATGGTATTTGACAAAGAATCTGTGCTATAGAAAGTCAGCGGGTGGAGTGTGTTCCAAAGCCCCAGAGGTACTCCCTTAGTCATCCATGACTTTGCTCTGGGCAGTGCTGTAATGTGAACAAGCAGCTAATGTCCTTTCCATGTGTTTTACATAAGCAGAAATGTTCATCAAAAGTTCATTAGGGCCGTACATACCATGCTTTTCTTCTGCTCCAGACCCTTGTGCAGTCAAATTTGGACTGAACTTGATGACAGCACTGAGAAACAGCACAAAGCACGCACACAGACCAAGTCCCATGTCAACACTCTCATCAGGCTGGTGAGATACAGGGCTTTCACTGGCCAAGGCACCTGGGATTAATTTCTGCTTCAGAGAAGTGTGTTGATATGTTGAAGTTTTCTTAAACAACAAAGTAACTCAATCACCAGTGCCCTGAGATGATGGAGTTTCATAGCCCACGTCCCACTGACTTTCAACAATTCTTTGGATTTAGAGTAATACAAGTATAACATTTAATTTCACAGCTTGCACTGGAGAAACAATATTTATAAAAAGGGTGTTCTTAAATAAGGGTTTGCATTATCTCAGAAGTTGTGCTACTCTGCGTCATTTTGGTGCAGTCCTTTTTTTGCTTGTTATTTAATAATAAAACTCCCATAAATTGTAAAGATGTAGTTATTGTGAAATCCTCTTTTTAAAAAAGCTAAATGCCAAACAAAATAACTCATGAGAAGAAACATCCTGGCTTCAATTAATTCAATTAATTATTGTGGTAACTTACAGGTTAGTCTTTAAGCAGTCCAACTTGTATACTATAAAATTAATTTCTATGCTTCTCCAGGGAAATGTCTGATAAAATTATGCCTCTGCTAATAAATCTGTCTGATCATGGTCTCTTTTAGCATAACAAAGTAAACATATTTAACTATATTTAACTTGCACTTTGAGACAGGAGAAGAGTCTGCAGTTTCTTTTAGAGCTGTTTGTTTTCATTCATCAGTTTAATGGTCTACATGTAAAACTTTGTAAAATTGTAAAATGTAAAATCAACAGGTTCTTTTCAGAGCAATAATCCCAAGTGTTCTGATTCTGACATTTTAGAAAGGCTGACTCCGTTTTTTATTCTTCATATCTTTAAGTTGTATAGTATCTTTACTCACTCGTGGGGGTGAAATAGCTGGTCACATCATGCGTGAACACACTGCAAGATCTCTCCTGCTGCTCCAGCTGAATTCTCGTAGGCATAGCTGGCTGTTATGGATCAGGTTCCCAGGATGGTTAATCCATGCCTGTCTTTAAGCAAGTCCAGTCAAGAGTGTCAGTAGACTTAAATGTCAGTCAAAACTTGGTTTACAGACAAGATAGTTGAGAAATTACTCTGTTCAGTCTCAGATAAAGGATTAGATAACATATATATCAGATGATACATATATTGGATGAATTAGATGGCAAGTAAAGAGGGAAAGAATAATATGTAGAAATAACTATTTTTTCCAAAGAGGGGGAAACACATGGAAGACATTAATGGGTGACAATATTAAACAGATGGTGTGAGGGTCTCAGAGACCAAGTGTTGTTACAAGGAGAGAGGCAATGGCTGAATTCAGCAAAAAGCAGGAAAGTCGGATCATAGAGACTCTAAAGGGCCAAAATAGTTCATTAACTATTCGGTTCTTTACAAAATTAGTACATATGAGTATTTGGGAGGTAGGAAAGTCCATTAATACCCTATGAAATGTTGAAGCATTAACAAGTTTTAGATGTGTAGTCTGGTAAACTGTAAGCCTACATAAAGCAACTTCTGTATGGCCTGTTGTTCTTCCCTAGGGATGGTGTTCCATACTGCGAAACGGACTATCATGCAAAGTTTGGTATCAGATGTGACAATTGTGAAAAGTATATCACGGGAAGAGTGCTTGAGGTAAGGAGAAACTGTCATTTAAGGACACCTCAAAATGTACAAAGACTTGCTCTTTTGGGTGTAGTCCTATGCTCACAAATGGGTGTTAATGCAGCAGCTTAATGTTACTTTTATGAAATACCAGGATCTTCTTCTATAATTTTTTTTTTTTGCTTCTTCTCTTAATGATTTGGTAATACACAGACTCCCTAAATGGATATTTGTGGTACTGGAGAATGTTCAGGCAGCAGAAGTAATAAATGAATGTGTTATCGGGCATGTTTTAATACTTGCACTAAATTCACTTGTAATTTCTACTTTTCAATTCTGTTTTATGTTCCCCAAAGATAGGATGAAGCTGTTGAAAAAAGATGAATAATTTGAAGTGTATTTTTGCACCCAGAAAGGAGCTGTGTTGCAGAGATTTCTTTTAGTTTGTTGTTCTAAGAGGCAGGAGGTTGTTTAATGTAGGTGCTTGTTTATGGATTATGCAGAAATTTCTGACCCCGGGTCAGAAATTAATATTTTGCTTTGATCTGAATAGAATTTATCCTTTCATCTAAGTGTATTGTTATGTTATCAATGTCTTTGATTATCCGCTTTTTCTTTCTGCTTTTCCCTGTATCTTGTGAAGTCTTAACAGTACTAGAGTTAGGAAGAGGTTCTCCAGGTTGCTCAGTTCACTCCTTTGTCTTCATGAGGTAAGAAAGCCTGGAGAAGTCTCAAGGGACTCCACCAGAGAAAGATCTGCTAGAAGTTGTGCAGAGACTTAACTATTCAAGTGGTGGACAATTATAGCTGGGAAGGAACTAAGGAGCAAGTGTCCATACTAGATGAGAATCCATATTAGATGGATGATATCATACTAGGGTTAGGCTTGGGAGACTTTTCCATTTTCAGAAGTTTTTATAGACAGAAAACAGACTTCGAATAAGGGATTTGAAAGAGTATGAAGACAGATTTCTCACTTTTTACAGATGATTGTCTCAAGTGGGAGAAGCAAAACAAAAGACACTGAATGAAAGGTAGTAAGAGGGGTGAGCTTTGAAGGTGAAGATAATTAAGAGAGAGATGAATGCAGAGGGAAGAGTCAAAGCTGCAGCAAATTTGAGGTGCACTCATAGCAGTTTACAAGGAGTGATGAATACTGAGATGGGAAAAAACCAGAAGCTTCAGTTTATGTACTGACTCTTGGCTTCACAGTATTGTGCTTTTCTGTCCTGGTTCTTGCTTTGAAATATCTGTGAAAAAACACTCTTTTTATTTGGTAATATTTTACCCGCAGTATGGTTAAACAATAGCGTGTGATGTGATTAAGAACTGGGTCCTTACTGTCTCTGTGCTTGATAAAAAGGAAAAAAAAAGTTCTGCGTAGTAACAGAACAGAGTTGGATGTGTGGCACAGCAGGTGTGGCTGTAGTTGTTTCTTCTGACTGCTCGGTGAGAGTGCAGTGAACAGGAGGAGAGTTCCTTGTTTTTATTGCAGTTAGACTGTAACAAACTTGAGAAAAGTTAATTATTTAATGCTGTGGTAGGAATTTTACCATAACTGATTACATATGTCACTGTAGTTCTGGGTGATGTTTTTGGTTAGTGTGTATGTGTGTGCGTGCCTCTCCTCTCCAGTGTTGCTCTGATGACAGCACTGTAGCACTGGTTCTCATCTGACTTGGGTACTGCTTCAGGCTGGGAGCTACTTTGATGGGTCTGTAGCATTTAACTTTGTTAAAAATACTGATGGAAGATTCTGAAACCTTTTCTTTTTAAAAAAAGGTTGAGGAAGAAAGGACTTTGACAAGGCACAGAAGTGTCAGATAGTGTCACTATGAAACAGGAAAGATAGGATGAAATTGGTATGAAGCAGGCAATGGATTTAAAGAATTAAAATGATATTTAATGTCTGGAGACTTGTTAGAACAACCTGGACATTTTACAGTCTGTAAACTGTTTTTTCATAGGATTGTACAAAGCAAAACTAATGAAGCTTTGAATATAGGTGCACGTGGTATGTCCTGGCATTCTGCTGTCACAAAAGGTCCTGTTCCTCATGATATCTCCCAAAACACTTGCTCTCATCCACTCTGTTTTCCCATTACGTATCTCAAGATATGTATTTCTTTACATTCCCACTGCCTGTTTACAAGAGGTGACAATGCACTGTGAGCCTTCTTCCATGGTGATCAGCCTGTGATTTCCATGAGCCTTTGGAACTCTGCAAGGGATCACTTAAAAAGGCCACTGAGTTTCAGTGTTGACCCTGGAGAGCAGCTGCATGAGGAGGTAATGCACACACCTCATTTCATTAGGAAGGTAGACAAAAAGTCATGGCCTGAGCAAACAAATTTGAAAGAACGCAGAGACCGTATCCGTAGCTAACGTGGTTAAGTCATTTGTTGTTTGTCTGCAACAGATGGACTTGTTTGAAAGGCTTGGAATAGGGGCTGATCTCTTCCGTCTGTCTGGTATTGGTATAGAACTTGATGTGTGTTTGTCACGAGCAGGCTATAGTTGATATGTTTGTATATCTCCTGGTCAGGAGGACAGAAAAAAATACGAAGTAGCCATGGCTAGTTTTCATAGTAGGACGTGTTTTTTGTGGAATTGTCTGGAATCCTGAAACATTTTTTCAAAACATCAGTATGTCTTTTTACCATCTTGAATATTATGTGGAGTACACAGAAATAATAGGGCAAATTGCTATTAAAGTGGGGGGAGTTCTTGACAGCAGTGCTTATTAGGCAGGGGAATAGTCTCCCAAGGGAGCTGGTGGAAGCTGTCACTTAGAAAGTCTGATAACAAGATTGGACAAGGCACTGGAAAATGTACGATAGGGAACAGTTCTGCGATGACAAAGGGAGGGACTCTATGACCTAATAGGATTTTTTCCATCTCTGATTTCTGTGATAATGTCAGGAGGACAGCTGCTTCCACAATTATTCTGTGCCCAGAAATTATAATATTGTCTCCCTTTCCAACACTTAGTTGTTTTAAGTGTTTATTCAGCAGAGAGGAAGGGAGAGTCAACTAGTGTGAGTTACTGATAAGTTATAAAAGTATGGCTGTTTTTGTAGGTTGTCAGCCAAATACAATGATGATTTAGTTACTTAAATTATTCTTTCAGCCCATTTTCTGAGGGCCCCATTCATTCCATGTAGTAAATGGGCTTAAACACAGGATAACTTTGTTTATAATTCCTTTCTTGTTTCTCTCTTCCCCTCCAATCCACCTTGGCTTGCCCTCAGTCTCCCAGGGAACTTGTACTGGAAAAGCTATGAAAGGGGCTGAGCACTTCATTTATGGAGATGATAAATTATTCTACTGCTTTTAGAAGCAACAGTTTTGCTGTTGTTTTTACAAAAAAACTGCCCACAAGTGCATTTATGGGCAAGGTTTGCTTTGCTTGTGAAGCATACAGAGCACTCTTAAATGCAATATCAGTCCTCTCATAGAAATTGCTGTTTTGTCCCTGACCATATGTATTGATAAACCTGCCAGCTTAAGTGGGGACCAAGAGGTCACTGGGGTTTACTTTAATAGTTTGACTTAAAATGCAGTAACTAAAAACCCCTAGGGAGAAAAAGGTTTATTTCAGTGCTTGTGCTATATCTCTATTGCCAATCCTGCAATAGTTAAGATCATGCAAAAACACAGAGAGTAAACACATTTTAAAATAGCAAGCCATTGATTTTTATAACCAGCCATTTCCCTTTTGTCGTGTTGCAATCTCTTTCTCAGCATTTAATACTAAAAATATTTTTCCCCTTTTTTCTATCACAAGCAGCTATTTATTAGTTAAAATCTCATAGAAATAGAATATGTGTAATTGCCTTTTTTTTTTTAAGATACTGTGTTTCTCATGATAATTCAGTGCCTGATGTGATCTCCTTTCAATCAAGAAAACACTTTCTATTTATTTCCTCATTTTTAATCTAGTCTTCTAGCTGTGCTTTGCTTGAAGGAGGCAAAGATGTGTTGCCTATCTCCTGGTTCTTCTCACACAGAGGGCTGTGGCAGAGGTTTGGAAGGCTGTTATTTTCTCCCCTTTGATTGATGAACTCTAAGGAGTATTTATAGAGAGTAGTGTTAGTTCCTTTCAACTTTTATTTTGCAAAACTGAATGAAGCGAGTTCTCTGCTCATAAAGTCAGCCCCAGGCTTTTCTGATGGTGCCGGTGGACCTTCCTACCGTCGACTCCGAACTGGAACCGCTGTCTCTCAGCATGGATGAAGATTGTGTTCCAGACAGTGCCTCACCACTGCCTTGTGCAGTGATAGTAACCCCTTCCACTGTTTCTAAAGAAAGACTTTTGTTGGTATATCTCACACGGATGTGATTTTTTGCTTGTGACTTTGTTAACATTGACAACCCACAGCGAGATTATTACTTGGAAGGTTTTCTCTTCATCTGCTGTGTCAGCTGGTGGTTTCCTACATTGTTAGAGGAAGCCTCCATATCCAGAAATAGCCGCTTGGGGATGTTTTGATGGCAAACACAGTATGGGCTGTGAAGGGGGTCATGATTGCTTGGCTAGGCAACTGCATCCCAGTGATGACCAAGCTGAGCTGCCTTATAGCATCTAGCCACTGCCAACTGCACTAATAGCTGATGGATAAGCTGAATCTCCGTCACTGCTAGCTGGTGTTTTTAATTTCATGTGAATAAAAGTTGACAGTGTAGCACTTGGAAGTTTTCAAATGACTTTTGGAAATGCCTCCGGGGGCTTATTTACATTCAACCCAGGTGCTTCTGTAAGCTCTGACAGGTATTTTCAGCACTTGACTTTTGTCTACAACTGTCCCGTGATTTCCAGCTACGTGGCTGTGCTCTAAAAGTATCTTACAAGTGCTGGTGAAAAGGGCTTTATCACTTACGGCAGTTGGACCCATCTTTATGTTTAGTATCTGACATCCTGACGTGGCAGCATGGCACTCAGTTTATGTGGAGGAAGAAAGGGTTAACATTTTACTGATTTACATGTATGTGTAAATGTCTAGAAAAACATAATCAATATATGATTTTAAAATCTATTAATCTCAGCCACATGTTATTTTGAAATAAGGGAACAAATGCAGTAGTCACTAGGCAGGAATCAGACTAGAAATGTCACTAATTTATATGTCAATTAAATGCCACTTATACCTCAGTGAGTTATTAATTAAATCATGAATCTTATTTTTTGTAGTTTGTTTTTTGCTTTGCCCTGAGGTTGAGCTGCTTTTGTTTGCAGCCACATCTACTTTGTAAATCGGTTGTCTTTCCCTTTACAAAAGTCTCAGTACAGCAGAGAGACGAGACTAATTCTATACAGCAGGGAGTACAAATTTCTGCCTGCAGAATGGAAGAATGGTTTCGTTCTGAAAGGTCTGTTACCCTGCTGTTTCATTAACAACAAAGCCTACTGATGTGTGAAAGGTACTTGAGCAGCTTATTACATAGGCATTAATACTGAAACATGCAATAAAAGCAGCTCTGTCTGTACGAGCGAAGGGTTCCCTGTGTCTTGGGCAGCCTGGTGAAGGCTGTCAGAGCAGCAAAAGCATCCAAGAGTCAGCACTATCTTCGGTTAGAAACTGCTCTCTACGCAAGTTTTCTCCCTTCAACAGAGAAGAAAGAAAACTGTTTGAAAAGATCCATCTATATAAATCAGCATTAGCTGTTGCAAAAGGAGACCATCTAAGGTAGGAAATGTTAATTAGTCCTTGCAATACATAGTGAGATGCACTATTCAATGCATGCTGAGATGCAAAGCATTTTGCATCTTGGGAATGGTCTCTGCTTTGGTGCCATTTGCATTCAGCTGGAACTGCTGGTTTGCAAAGACAGGTTAATCATCAGTGCACAGTATCTGAACTTGGCTGGGGAAGTGTTAATTGACAGTTGACTTAGACTTTCTGCTTTAAAGCAGGCATCATTAAAAATACTGTCAGCAAGCAAATAAATAGCAATGTTTTTTATCTTAGTTTTTATCCTTTTGTGTAGCCCAATTGTATTGTTTTAGATGCATTCACCTCACCTTTTTTCCACTTTCATCCTTTCCCTTTTTCAGCCACCTTTTCTCTCTAGGAAGAGATAGAAAGATACACCTATCTGTATTTATTATCTGAACTGTTAAAAACTCACAGTTTTTAATGTCAAGAAAAAACTATATATTACAACAAACTTTGTGTAGTTTTTACCCGGTAAATAATTTGTTAGGTTTATTGAAGAAGAGCACTGAGTAGCATTTGATGATAGCTTAAGACTGTTACGTTTTTGCCAAAGTAAGGGATTCTGTAAACTATTTCTGAATAACATGGAGAAGTTCAGAAATTGACGGAAAGAGGTTGATAGAGAAGAAAGAATTACTATTGCAAGTTTTGGGGGTCTGTTGTTTGGGTTTTTTTATTATTTTATTTTTTTCAGTTGCCTGCTTGCTTTTCTGTTGAGGATTCCTCTCGCATGTTTGGGAAAGTCCCCAGTAGTGCTGCTGTGCATTTGTGCCTGTGTGCGTTTGTATGTGTTAGAGTTTTAGTGCATAGTTTGATTCTTGAGCCTGGCAGAGACTTGTGGTGTCCACTGCCTTTTCTACTTATGCAAAAATGTAGTACCAGTTAACTATCTTAAATTATCTTAATTGCTTAATTAAAGGATCAAAGGAGTGGTTCCAGTAGTCACTGTGATATGTTCTGAGCCTCAAACACACGCAGCACACAGTATGCCAGTTACAATGCCTCTCTAAGCAATGTGTTGCTGTGGTGATGCATTAATATCTAGTATTATTTGCCAGCATTTCAGTATTTTGACAGTGTGAAACATTGCACTTTATGGATGGCTGCAGTTCCTCATCCAGTTACTTTGCATAGTCTTTCATTTCTGGTGGTCTTCTGACTCATGTCAGGGGTGTGCTGCAGTCGCAGGACCACTGCTCTGCAGAGCCCTTGTGCCTCCCTGTGATCCAGCCAGCACCACAAGCGCCTGCCTCCAGCTCTCTCCCGTAACCATGACAGTGGTGCAGCAGTAAGTGCACTCAGAGACAATTGGCTTTGTTGATGAAGTATCTCCAGGATGCTCTGGCCCATGTGAGAACAGTTCAGCTTGTCTGCTAATAGCAGGAAAGCAGCCTGTGACTCATTTCTTGTGTCTTAGATTTTTCATCCTTTACGAACCTTCAGTACTGTTTGCGCTTTTTTGAGTTTCCCCCGAAGTAAGAACCTCTGAGTGGTACCTTGAACTAGAAATATGTAAATGAGCCTAAAAGTAGCAACTTCCTACTTCTAGGAAGGATTATTAATATCAGCTGTGCTTATGATAGCAGCATTTCCAGTCCCAGCTAAATTTGGTGATCCCGATAGCAGTCATTATTCAGGCACAGACTAAGAAACAGCTTCTGATCTCAGATGTTTCCAGCCTAGATCACCATGTCCAGTGTGAAAAGAGCTGTGCTGGCTTCATCTGATAAATCGTGCTGCCTCTCCAGGGCTGTTCAGTGTTGTTTGTAAATTCATTCTTCTAATCTGAAATGGGTGGGCTAAATGCACAGCTGCAAAGTTGAATATGAAAGGGAATATGTCTGCAAGTCACCTTTCTCCTTTTTTACTCCCTCTCCCCTATCAAGGGATGGCAAATGTGAGAGGCAGCTGCAGCTTGTCTTGGCCTCTAAGGGGGTTTTAAGGAGTGGGAGAGCAAAGTGGAAAAGAAATGAAGAAGATTGTTGAGCCAAAGGAAAACAGAAGCCTCTTCCAGTCTCAGTGGGTGGCAAGAAAAATTGGAAAGCTGAGAAGAAAAAGACAAAAGGGACTGATCACTCACTCCATAACAAAAACAACTGAGTGCAAAATCAGTGGTTTTAGGCATGACAGACCATTTTGGTTTACAAGAACATGTGCCAAATTCTGTAGAAAAAATGTGATGTTGGCCTTTTCCAGATCTTACCTGACTGCAGCAGGGTTGAATTTGCTCCCAAGCCAGAACTTGTCTGCAGATGTCACAGGATGAGATTACAGTTATAATAATAGTTTTTCTATTATTTCTTTTTCCCTAATTATTCCTTTTATGGTTTTTAATTATGTATTTTTATTTTCTCCCACAAGCATTAGAAACAACTTCTTCTGAGAGTCCAGTATATAGTAAATTATCATTCTGAGATAAATGTTCCTGTTGTTACATTTGATTGCACTTTATACCTGGAAGAATAAAGAGTGTGTGGGAAGCAGTAGAGAATGACTCAAATGTGGGTGGGAATTCTCAAGGCTCTGCGAAGTACAGCAGGATGAGCCAGAACCAAGACAACATGAAATAACTGTACATGAGAGATTGCTATAGTTTTAAGTAATGCTGCAGGTGCATGTATTGAACATTTCACATGACCGTTTCTAGGCATCTAGTAGGATGATAAATGAATCCAGTAAGGAGAAGATGAGGAGAATGATTGATACAAAACATTAGATTGCATTTACAGTGCTGTAAATCCTGCTGAAAATGGTTCGTTTGCCCTGGCATGCTGTTGAAGTGACTCACTGGTGAGTCAGGTCCACTGTGACTAAGAGAATTAGCAAGAATTTTCCTCCACAGAATTCTGTCTTTGTCTTCTGGCTCTCACACTTTTTTCTGCTTGACACTGTTGTATGACATAAACAATAGATATTCAGCCAAATACCACTGCCTTGATAATGTTGCCTGTCCCTTCAAACCCAGTAGATGATATGACATCTGTTTACTAACTTTGCCATTGTTGTATACAACTATTACTGAGTAATTCTTCGAGTCCTTCTGTTCCATATGCAAAACTCTGGCTTTGCTAGAAATGTGAATGGAGAATTGATGTGATTACACACAAAGCTGGTAACTGAGCACAGTATTCTACTCCAAGCACAAAGGTTATTTGATTTTCTGAATATCATCACTCTAAGTTGAAAATACCCCATATGGAGGCCAGTATAGTCCACATAATGTATCACTGTGTGAATGCAATGGCAGAGCTATGAATGTATGTCCACTGAACAACACTTGATGGTGTGGTGCTGTGCACCTCCTTCATGGTACTCTTGAGATACAGACAGAAGGACAAACACCCGAGCCCTAGATTTTACACAGCCTTTTGGATTAAACTCATGTTGCACGATCCCATGTTGGAGTGCTGACCAAGAGCAGGAGGTTTGTACTACCAGGTGAGAATAAGCAAGAACAACTCCTGATTGGGTTTGCCTAATTGATGGAATAACTTTATAGCTGTTAGGTCAGAGAGTTATTAAAAATAATTAATGTAGTTATGGAAACAGGAGGTAAAACCTTAGCTCAGCCAAAGTCAGGGAACTGCATTTGCTTACAGTAATTGTGAATTTACCTTCATAGATCAGTGCAGTGACTGATTGGGCTATTTAATGTCAAAATGCTGTATCTCATTCAAAAACTTAATTAAATTTCGTAAAGATAAGTATCTCAAGGTTTTTGTTATACCTGTGTTTCATTATCAGTTTCCTGTACATTACTGGCACCTAATAAAAAGCACAGTTCATTCACATAATGATTTAATATCATACTTATGATGAGGCCCCCAAGGGTGTGGAGACAAGGCACGTGTCTGTGTGGAGACTGAGGCACATGGTGGGAGAGCAGGAGACAGTTGTCATAAATTTGAAGAAGGGAAGTTCTGACAAGATAAAAAGAAAAAAAATCCCTGTAAGAATAGCTACTAAGCATTGGAGCAATGTTCTCATAGGCTGTGCAGTCTCCATCCTTAGAGATTTTCAGTATTCAACTGGACAAATTCCTGAGCAGACTGATCTGAATGGAGCATCGACCCTGCTTTGAGCAGGCAGTTAGATTAGATGACCTTCTGAGGTCCTTCCCAACCTGAATTGTTTTATCATTCTGTGGTGCACTTGCAACTTGCTTGCTTTAAACTGAATTATAATTTGTACTCTTACCTGTACTACAAGCTTCACGTGAAGGAATCTCAGTGCCCTTTATTGGGTGAGTGGGAATGTCCACGTGAATGGAAATTACTCAGGAAATTGAAACAAAATATAGAAAAGGGAATAATTTATTGTCTAATTGAAGTCTTAAACTTGTACCCATCCCTACGGTGATTAAGTATTTTTCCCCTTCCCATCCCAAACAAATAGTAACTCTCCTCTGCTTAAACAGCAACAGTCAAGTCATATGTCTTTTTTGTAAGACCTTTAATCCTTCATTTCAGGTTGAGAAGCCGCCAGTTAGAGAGCCTTATTGATTGTTGGTGGGGTTGTGCTTTATTCTGTTTCCCTTTGCTTGAACAGGTGGTTGTCTGGTGATGACACAGCTCTCCAACAAATTTATTCCGTGTGAAAAGCTTTTAACTAAGAATGCTTTATTCCCACAGTCTTCTGTGGGCTTTGTTTCTGGGTCATGCAGCTGCACCGTGCCTTGGCATACCCCCCAGCTCAGTGTTTTGTAGGCTGTTTTCCATTATGTCTAATCGGGATAGGATACAGTTAGAACTTCATTTGGAGAGTTTGGAGCATGAGGTTGGTAGGATTTGGACCTTCCTCAGCAGATAACACTTAGTGGTAATAATGTACTACTACTATGTTGTATTATACACTTAAAATGGAAAATATGCTTTGATGTGACTGAATGATTGCAGCAGTCTAACCTTTTCTTACTACCACAAACTCTTTACTTTCAACAATAGACATTTCTATAAAATGATAGATTTTTTTTTTTATTCTTACTACCTTTTATTTTCACAGGAAAAAGTTTACTGATAACTTTTCATTCTCAGGAAAAGAACCAGATAGTTATGAGTTTATTTAACATATTAAATGATTTTATGTGCTTTTATCTTGACTTTACTAACTACTTTATTGAGTAATGCAGTGAGGTAGGATGTACTTAAGCTCAGTGATGAAACTGTCATCAGAAACCTTGAGTCTTGTTTCCAGGACTCAGCTCACGCTTTGAGCTTTAGGCCTGCTCTGGTTCAATCTCTCATGTGTCAATCCATAAGCAATTGCTGCTCATCAACTGCAGTAAAAAGTTGCATAGATCACAATTCTAGAAATGGCCAGAGAGTGGTCAGACAAGCAGTGTTATTGTGATAAAGTTACAATTATTATGCATATCATCTTTTATATATTCTACCACTTCATCAGTTCTTGCAGCCATAGCCAGAGAATGAGCAGAGGTTTCTGCTGAGCTGTCTGCAATAATGTAATGTATTTTTCCTGAGTGATGGCAGCTAATTTAAAACTCAACCTTAACTGGTTAAGTTTATTCCTTTTGGTATGAATTAGTCTGGTTTTGCTAGCATTGCACATTTTCCAGGCCTGGTGATCATACTGCTCTGAAGACTTTTGGATAACACCCCTTACTGTCTTCAAATTATGCTTTGAATGATGTGAGTCACATTTGTCGCATCAGGTTTATTCTGCTTTTATCTAGTTCAAGCCCTCAGGTTATGAGAAATGAGAAAAGGCGGTTGTATGTACTTTGTTGCAGAGGTTTTTGGTCCTATTTTAAGTTGAGCATCATGGGTTTATCTGTCAACGTGCTATGGGACAGGTAGCAACTCTGTGGTGGTCCCTGTGCTCAGGGCATGGACAGTGGAGATCGTGGCTCCCCTGGGAGAACATTCCTTACACTGATTTAGCCCAGAAGTCTCTGCAGGGGAGACTTCACATTCAAAGGGGGCTCTCATACCTAAAGGGAAAGAAGTAATTCATAACACTTTGTCTCAGACACTTGAGGACTGTTTTGGCTCTTAAATAAGACTGCGACTGGAAAGCTGGTGCAGAGTCAGTTGAAGAGAAAATAAATTGTTGGTAATGTACTGTGTTGCTAAGAACATGCTTTGCTATTCAGGTTTGAGGAAATCTCAGTTGAGAATTAATCTTTAAATTGATCTTCGTAATAATACTACCTTCACATGTGGATGCCTGGGCACAGAGACTTGCTGCAGTCTTGAAGCAAACGTGGGACATTGAGAAGGTTTCTTACAATCTACCACTTGAGCCATAAGAGGTCTCTCAGAGATGAATGTGGCTTCTTCTGTGCTGTGTGTGTGATAGTATTTTATTAAACACTGAGGCAACAATCTGTCAAACTAAGCAGTCAAACTGTGCAAAGAAGAAGTAACCATATGGTTAGAAACTTGTTTGCTGCACTGAATTGCCTCACATAAATATAACCAGGAAAAGAAAAAATAATAAGGCCATTATTACAACTAAATTGCAAACATAAAACAGTTACTGCCCTAAGTTTATAAGATGTCTGGGTTCTGCTGGAACTGATTGTTCATCCATGAGGTGAGGCCTCTGAAATTGAAGAGAGAGAGGAAAGGGGCATTGATGAAAGCCTCCTTGGAGTGTATGATTCACACCCGAGTCCTAGGTTTGAATATAATATATGATATCTAATCAGGCTAACTGTATAAACATATCAAGAAATAGTATTAGTTAATTCCTGCAACTCCCTAGCCTCAGATTCAGCTAGCACCTCTCATTGAGAAAGATAGAGTGATTAATCTATTTTAAATACTTCCAAGTGATGAAGAGTCTGCAATGTCTTATCTTCTGTGCTTTGATTAGAAGAAGGAGAAAATAAAAAAGAGAGTGGCAACAAAAGCCACTGTCAGCACTTAGACTTACATGAAAATTTTTGAGTTTGTCCCATTTTAATTCAGAGGTAATTATGCTAATTTAATTAGAGTTATCCTGCTGTGGTCATCCGCGAAAGGATCACTACACCTTTCTCCCCTAATTTTTCTGTTATTATTATGTCTAATTTATAAAAGAGGTCTCTCTGTGCCATTCTACAGCTAGTTAATATTACTGACTATGCAGAGTGAATTAAAATTAAGTATTTGGTTGTACTGTTAAATTTGGGGAAATAGATTTTGTTCTATGATGCATCTAGGTTATCTGGAACTTTATTTTAGAAAAGAAGTAATTGAATTCCACTAGAGAGTGTTAGCCTGGGGATTGTATCAGCCATGCTACATCAGTGGAATTATTGAGGCTATGCATTGCATTAGCAATGCTTGAGCAGTACAGACCTTCCAAGGGAAATGATATTTCTTTTCAGCTTGATATTCCAAACATAGGTTTATCTGGTGATAGTTAAATAGTTAAATAGCCTTGCCCAAGTGCCTAAACACCTCCAGTTGGGCAAGCAGTTGTAAACCTGAGGTTTAAGCTCAATACTGATAGTTCATGGTCTGATACTTTAAAGGTGTCATCACAGTTAGTAGTGACCATCTTCCATGTCTAAAGTTGCAGAAGTCACTCTGAAATCTGCACAAATGACACCATAAAAAGAATGAACTGGAGCAAAGCTGATTTCAAAACAGCAATTCTGATGTGATGTGTTGCTCTTCTTTATTGCTGATTTAAAATGCTGCAGTGGGTTTTCAGGAGTAGATCAAGTGAGCACTGATGAAGTAAAACCAGAGATTCTTTTACCTAAGTTTACTGCATGCCTATGATTGATATTGTCAACAGCAAAATAGCTCCCAGACACAGACTACATTCTTTAATATAAATACCTCTGAAAGCTTTGACATCCAGTCAGTGAGAAAGAGTAAGACAAATCATCCTTGTAGTAACAGGGTTAAATTTCCAGATTTATGGAAGGGGGATTTACAGTGCAGTGCTGTGGAGCATATTTAAATCCTGAAGACAGTGGGTAAATACTTCATAGTAGTTTCTTAAAGGCACACACAATCCTAGTAGCACTTTCAGCCCTTTTCAGATAAGCAGATTATGAGACATTCTACATGGACCAAAGTGTGCCTATTTTTAACTTCAGGAGAATTTCTACTAAACGCAGACTTAGCTTAACCCTAAGTTAAACTTAATTTACTAAGTTTGCTAAACTGTAGAGTCTGGCTTTTTTTCGTAATGAAAGTGGCATTGACCTTAAACCATTTAAACCATGTCTAACAAAGAAGAGTGTGAGGTCAGAGAGGAGGAAGGAGATGCCAAGAGTTGGCTTTCATCTCTGTAGGGGTTTGGAAGAGTGAGGAGCGCTGGGAGCATGTGCAAGAGCCAACTTTGGGCTGTTGAACTCTGTTTTGTGAGTGTCATCTGAAAGATGGGATAGTAGTGCAGTTTGGGGGGACTGACCCGTGCTTTTCACTCACAAGAATACTATTTTTGTCACTGGCTCAAGCCAATATTACCTTATGATGCTACTGTCCTTGCCTGTGGGAACCAGAGCTTACAAGTTTGCCCACAGTCACCCATAGAATTTTGACCAAGCTACCAAAATTGAGTCCTGCATAAATCTCTTGATCAAAGAATCTTGGAGATTTTTTGATTTGGTTTGGGTTTTCTTCCCGATAGTCATTTGAGGTTAAATTCACCCTTGTCTGTGTTACACATTGATGTTCTGACATAGAAAGGCCATTGTTCCTTTGCAGCAGGTAGATGCTTCGTTTTGAAAAATGCAATGAGGTCAGTGGTTAAACACTTTAAATTAACAGGATCAAAAAGTAATTGGGAATTTAAATATATGAACATTGGTGAGTTACTAAGCAAATTGAGGGCTCAGTCCTGTTCTCATTCCAGTCAGTGAAAATGGTAGTGTTAAATTATGTGAATTAATCTCAGAGCCACTGGCAAAGCTGTTGTCTTGTCTGCATGAGGGAGTCAGTGCACAGTGCCCCAAAGTGTCAGCTCTGAACTTACAGTCCTGTAGGAACACCACACACATTCCTCATGGAAACCCTTTAGTACCTGTTACCTGTAAGACATTTTCAAACATTGCTTGCACAAGATGGTTCTTGCTGAGCATTAAGATTATATATTCAGTTAAATCAGGATGAATTTTTGATTGAGTGGCAAATCAATGCTCAAGGTTATGACCTCCCAACTTCCTTGTGCAGGTAAGTTCTAAGCTTAAGCTTAAGCCCCACACTTGGTGCTCAGGATGGTTGTTTACAGCGAAAATGTGTTCACTGTATAAATTCATTCTCATTCTGTAAATTCAGAAACTTAACTATTGCACATGAACTTTTTTTTGTGTGTGTGTGTGTAGGCAGGACCGTAATTGCATTTTAAATCACAAATTGTCTAGAATCAAAAATTGGCATTGTGGTTGTAGGAGATTGTTGAACTAATTGTCATTAACTGATTTACACTAATTAGTCATAATCAAGAGGATGAAAGAAAACTTTCTTGTGGTGAAACTGCTAAATTGATCAATATGCTTAATCATCTATACCCTTTTTTCCAAACAGGCAGGAGAAAAACATTATCACCCAACCTGCGCACGATGTGTCAGGTGCAATCAGATGTTTGCAGAAGGAGAAGAAATGTATCTTCAAGGTAAGAACAAACAAACAAAAATTAAAATAGTTTCACTGGGCCCCACACCTGCTAGCATGGCTGAGCCTTATTCTCTCTTCATAACTACCGAAAGAAGCAAAGAACGCAATATGTAGGCTAAGGAAAATCAAAAGCAAACCCTTGTTGCTTCTTACCTATTACTTTTTTTCGGTTCAAATCCAGTAGCAAGTGTGAATCACAGAAAGTTTTATGAGTGATAATAGTTAGTTCCTGCAGATGTGAGTTTTGACACTCAAGATTATAAAATTTTCCATTTATCAAAATAATGTGATTTTTCTGCAGTAATAAATGATCCAGATGAAAGTTAACATGCATAAAGAACAGCAGGTTTCCTAAAGCTGCTGTTGCTATCCAAAGAGCAGTTCTGTACTCATTGGCCCCTTGGGCAGGAACAGAAAATCTGAAGGTCCTTTACCTGAGTTCCCCTCAGTCAAACCTCAGAGAGTGGATAAGAGGTGGAAAAGTGCCCTCAGAGGGTGGAGAGGAGGATGCCATGGTGCTGCAGTCCTTGCCACACAATGTGCCTGTACCTTATGCAGCCATAAGGTTGCACAGGAGAAATGCAATGTTTCTTGTCAGGGACCTTCAGTGGTAATAGTGAAAGACTTGCGCAATAAAGTGTGCAAGGAAAATAAGTGTTATTTAGACTAGATATGAGCTAAAATCCTTCATATGTAGCAACTGTACTAACTTGATCAAAGAAAACTGACTACAGAGTTAAATACAGGGTCAAACACCAGAGAAGATGAAGGCTTTTGCATATGTTTTTGACTGGCATTATCTTTTCAAAGGAAAACAGAAAAGAGAAACTTGGTAGGATGTGGGAACTGCAAGGCTGGGGTATTATCCTAAAATAGCATGCTTGCCCAGATCTGTATTTACAACTTTGCAATTGTCCACAGCTTTCTAGAAGTGTACTTTGAAATCTTTCCTTCAGCTGGAAAAGTTAGACTTTATTCAAAAAACAACAGTGGTCTCAGTAAGATCTATTTATATTTCACTATGTTATTTAAAATGACAATTCTATTGTCACTTAGGTTTGCAACAAGAACTAGCTCATTAAAGGACATAATGATCCGTGTCTGTGCTCATGGATTCTCCCTCAGGAGCTAGAAAATGCTGTGACTCTTGCAATTGCAAAGCAGCTTAGCAGTACTAAGATCCCATGCCAAATCAATGCTTTAAAAAAGTATATCAAACTACAAATTTGTTTCTCGATTTCAAACCCTTTGAAACTCATTTGCAAGTCAATCCTCTTTTTAAGTTCAGTTTGTTATAAGGGTAGATATTTGTTAAGTTTTGTGCTGATTATTAGTTCAAACAACAGCAAAGTATACGCAGGTCATAATAATTTGGACCCATCTTACTGTATTTTCTGATGCATGAAATGTTCCTGCCAGCTTACTATCATACACTTTTCATAAAGAGCGGTTTACATTAGAAACTGATGTTAATGCCATGAAAAATATATGATTAGTTATTTGGACTGCCTTACCTGATGTGTTAGATAATAAAAAAATGTCAGAGCCCAGGGTTTTATAAGTTGTTCTTCATTCTCTTAATAAACTACTGTAAAATTCCTTCAGGTTTGCAGAAAGTGTCAGTGGTTATCCAACAGATGACTTTTGGGTGAAAGGACTCTTTTGTGTGACAAAGTTTCCCGCCAGTGTTGCTTGACTACAGGCAGGAGTAATTTTATAAAACAAACAAACAAAAAAAAAAGGTGATCTAAATACTTCTTAAATCCATTGAAAAGATTTGCATCAGTTTATGGGAAATATGGGGCAAGTTCAGACCCACTGCAACTGGAAGACAACTTAGCATTAAATTTAAAGGTGTTCTAAATATATTTCTTAGTGGTTCAGTACCAAAAAACTTCAGGAACTTAGTAAACATAATTTATCTGGTCTGTACTTATACTCTTTTACTGCAAGAGTCTGGGTTCATCTGGGTTATTTTTGTGAAATAAATTCGAATGATCTCCATCTGTCTTCTGGGAAATAGACTTTCTATCTTGTTTCCAAAATCCACTAGTTTGAAAACTATCAAACTGCTGTGAAAACAAAGCATTTCCAATAACTTTGATGCTCTCCACCCAGTATAAACATTAAATATTTATTACGCAAAGGTTCTCAATTTCCTATTTAGTCAAGCAGAAGTTGCAGTGCATTCTCATTATTTGACTGTGCTGAGCTGTAGTTTGTGGCTTGTCTGAGCTGACTGGCATAAAGATAAAGATTCCTTCTTAGTATTAAAATTTAAAAGTAATTATTATATTTTGTATCGTTCTACACATTCTGCTTCCGCTGAACAGTTAGGTTTCGAACACTGTGTTCAGCTTTTTAAAATATCTTTTATCCTTCGTGACCGGTGCAAAATATTAAGTTTCTATCTGACACTCGAAGTTTACTTCTACCTCTTCATAATGCTCTTACACGCGATACTTACATGCAATAGAGAACTGGATCATTCTGCACTTCCTGCTTTCTCCAGGATGGATATGCCCCTGAATTTGTGTGGTTCCTTAGTATTTAATTAATGAGAGACAAACATATAGAAGTGCAAGATCAGAACAGTGAAGGAGTCAGAAAGACAGACTGGATTTTTAACTAGGGTTACATGCCACAATGCTATTCCATCCCATCAAAATGTGCTGCTTGGTACGACCTGGGCCAGACTATTGAAAGAATATGGATAATAAGAATGCAGCAAATTCTAGCTATATATAAG
The DNA here is from genome assembly GCA_013396775.1 of Cephalopterus ornatus. NCBI lineage: Eukaryota > Metazoa > Chordata > Aves > Passeriformes > Cotingidae > Cephalopterus > Cephalopterus ornatus. Next base: position 145,344 of record VZRE01012620.1, read on the forward strand.
GGAAAAAATTACCATGAGAGTGAAACAGCTTGTCCTGAGATGCTGTGGGATCTCCGTCCTTGGAGAGATGCAGAACCCAGCTGGAAACAGCCCTTCCTGGTGTAACAGAACCTGCCCTGAGCTGGAGGTTGGACTGGAAGAACTCCAGAGATCCCATGTTGCACTTCTTAGGACTCAGGTTTTGATGTTGATCTCCCACATTGAAACACATGTGGCTTTCTAAAGTGCACCTCGTCTTTTAAATGTACATGAGAGGCTTACTGGTATTGAGAGGGTGTCAGTTTTAGCTTTGAAAGTATCCATGCATTAGCAGGGGAAATAGTCAGTATGCTGTGTCTTACAAAACCTTATAGGAGGGTTTAATAAGGTTTTTATTTTTTAAGATTCTTACTGGGGAACTGAATTAAGCAGAACTTCAAATTTTCTTTCCAGGGACATCCATTTGGCATCCAGTTTGTAGACAGGCTGCAAAGGCTGAAGAAAAAAACAAGGTAAAAAGACTGTATTTTTACCCAGTGTTATTTGATTGTCATATTATTCTCTATGCTTTTTTTGCAGAAGACATAGAGGGAAAAGTTTGGAATTTTTTCACAACTGTAATTTTAAATTTTAAATGACAGGGATCTTGTAGGTTAATATAATGTAATAATGTAATGTAAATATTCTGCCTTGACTTAGTGATTAAAGCTACAACTTCAGAAGAATGCTGACCTAGGAGTTACATGTATAAGCTGAATAAGGAAAAATATGAAAATATGAATAAGGAAAAAAAAAGCTAATTTTTAACTTGTGTCTCACTATGATGTGATCAGTGCATGACCTCTTTTAATGTTGCTCTGAACTTAAAAGATCAGAGGATTTTCACTTTATTTGTTTTTACAAAAAAAAACTCTCCTTGGAGTTTCTTTTTTATTATTTGTTTGTAAAATGTTGGCAAGCCAGTCCCAACTTAATTTAATCTCTGGCTTTAAGTACCTCCTTAAGTTGGATGATTTGTGCACCTGTCCATGTGCAAGAGGAAAAGGGGGGAGTTCTGGCAACTTGAATTACAAGGTTAGCAGATGAATAAGCTGCCCCTAGGAAATGAAAAATTGATGATCCCTCTGAAGTGGTGGGACTGAGTTATGACTATCTCATTTAATGCGGAGGCTGTGTATGGGGTTTTTCACTTCTGATGTTCTCTGATGCTCCAAGTGGTACCCTTGGTGTCCTTGTTCAAAAAAGCTCTGCTCTGGTTCAAGGCTTGGAGGAAGACACATGGGACAATCTGAACAGCAGGCAGCAGCTATAAAAAGATTGTTTACGAGTCTGGTGTGTTAGCAAGTCTAACTTGGACTAAATTACAGTTTGAAAAAAAAATTTTTTTGGGTTTTACCCTGAAGGATCTTGGCTATATTTTTTGTACCCATGTTTTAGGGAAGCAATTGCTCTGGTGTTCTTCATGACAAGCTGTGAATATGAAATAATCTTCCTGAGTATAGTATTTTGTCTGTGAGTTTATCCTCTTCTTATGGTCTTTCTTCTCCTTATTGAAAAAATAAAGGCAGAAGGAAGGATGCTGTTTCAAAGAGGGTAATAATGAACTTTTCAACATACCTTGTACAGTTTGGAAAGGGATCTATTGCTTGAGAAATTTGCTGGTCAGCGTTGCAGTTTGTTGTTTTTGAGTTGTCTTCCTATGTATAGATATATGCACAGCATGTAATTAAAGTAGGTGATAAAGGCAAAAGGAGTAAGTAGCAGCATGCTTCAAAACTTCGGAGATGGAGTGGAGGGAAAAAAGGAGTTGTGAAAGAGAGTGACAGCATAAAGAAATTGATGGGAGAGTGAGATTGGAAGCAGAAGGGATGAAGCTGGAAAAGACAGAAGAAATTAAAGCAGCAAGAGAAAGTAACGGTTATAAAAAGGCGTAAAGGAAAAAGGTAGGTGGAAGAAGAAGAAAAATGTGTAGTAGGAAGAAAAGAACTAACAGAGGCAATAGAGTCAACAGAGTTGTGCTTTTATTGAAAAAGATTATGTTCAGCAAGTGTGGACTGGGGATGCTAAAAGAAGTAATCATTCAGAGAATAAAAGATGTGTAAGATGTGGAATGACTCGTATGTAATTCTTTAGCTACCAGTACCCTCTGAGTCCTTCTCCTTCTCCCTTCACCACTCGGTTCATGGTTGTGATATTGGAATTGCCCTGACCCAGGTGCAGGACCTTGCACATTGGACTTCATGAGGTTTGCATGGCCCCACTCCCCAAAGTCTATCAAGGTTCTTCTAGATGGCATCCCTTCCCTCCAGCAAGCCGACCTCACCACACAGCTGGGTGTCCTCTGTGGGTTTGCCAAGGATGCGCTCAATCCCACTGTCCCTGTCATGGATGAAGTTATTTAGCACTACTGATCCCAGTATGGGCCCTTGGAGAACACCACTTGGTACTAATTTCCACTTGAACAGTGAGCTGTTGTTCACAGGGGTTACTGGAAACGTGCAAGACTCCTGCTGGGTTTTCTGGGGGAGGAGTCAAAGGTGGGAGACTGGGATGGGACTCACTGGGATGCCAGGGAAGCAGTATGTTGCAGCCAATGACAGAAGAAGCAGGAGAAGACCCAGAGCTTAAAAGGGACCTCTGGAGGTCATCCTGTCAAATCCCCCTGCTCAAGCATGGCCACCTAAGAGCCAGCTGCCCAAGACCATGCCCAGGACACAGAAAGAAGCTCTGAAGCTTTTTCTACGGAATCCTGAGCTTAATCCGAAATGGTGATTTGATTTTAACAGGGTTTAAAACTTTGGAAAAGTGCAGTTTTCTTCAGTTATTTTTCTCTTCTGCACTGGGTTTCCTGTAAGGACATCATGAAGAAGAATTATGGTTTGTACATGACATTAGTGCATTGATGACATTTTCATATAATTTACACAAGTTCTGGAAAACTGAAGAGTGCTTTAACTATGCAGAAGAGGAGTTTAATTACACTGGCCATGTTAAATGATCATCCTGAGAGCAGCCACAAGTATTTCTCAGATATGCTTGCTCCCTTGGACTTCTAAGTGTCTGCAGAGCCTCAGTGCGAGACAACTGAAAATTAGAGGGATGAAATTCCAAAATCCTAGTCAGACATGCCAAAACAATTAAACTGAATGTTTTTTATATGGCTACGTATCTCCACATATTGTCTCAAGAGAAGCCACAGGACTATTTAAGCTAAAGAAGGTCAGTAGAAGGATACTCCTGACAATTTAGTTTGTTTGCTCTGTTATCATAGAACAGTAAGATATATTTACATATTACTCTAAAAGCTAGTAAATACTTTTAAAACTGAACTAGTAGGAAGGATGCTACATTGACCTGACAGCTTAATAATGCTAAAATTCTTTTAAGGGTTTGAATAGTTGTAGCCTCCAAGTAAAAAGTGTCAGCTTTCTCTGAGACAGTAAATTATGGTCATTCTGAGTGCATGGAAAAATACATACTTTTTGCAATCAAGGACAAGTTTTTCCATATATGGGCAAGAAAATTTTCCCAGAATTAACATATCTAGGTAAAAGAGGTTATAAACCCATCGATTTCATACTAAGATTTGTTTAAACTTCAGTCATGAATGACAGGTCTGTTCCCTTGTGGTTAATACAATTGCATCTCACAGCCCTTCGTTAGTTAAAAGTAATTATATTTTTCATCACAAAGGAATCTACCAAAAAGAAAGCAATAAGTGTCACACTGAATGCCAGAATGATTGAAAACAGAGCAAAACCAGTTGAGTATTAAAATTATACAATTTTACAATTACAATCAGCAAAGGAGTGTAGCTATCCTATGGGCTCTCTTATGCAGGATGTCATGTTTGCTATGAGTGAATGGCATGGTAGCATCATGTGTTCCAGACACAGTGTAGAATGGTTTGATGACACAATCTTGGAGTAAAAATGCTGCTACTGTATTGTCTTGTAACTTGACCTGTCCCTGGTAGTGCCCAAAGGCTGTCCATGCACCCCAGAAGTGATCCAGCCTATTTCGTTCTGAAGAGAGACGAAAAGAAAGTCATGTGTAAAACAATTTTTGCATTTTCAAAAGGTTAATTTGATTGATTGAGAAAGTGTTCTTTTATATTTAACTTTGTGCCTGTATGTTTTGAGCTCTCTATAGTATGTAATTTTTGAGTGGAAAGGTTAAATTAAATTAAATGTCTTTCATATTCTTTCTGAAATAACAGTTGCATTATCTTTCCCTCTCCTCTATTTCCTGTCTGCTTCACTTCTCTTCTCCTACCATAGGAAACAAGGACTTCTTCTGAGAGTATTATTTCTGTACCTGCTTCAAGTACATCAGGTTCCCCAAGCCGTGTGATCTATGTGAGTATTTCATGGTGAAATTCGTCCTGTGGGATGGGGAAAACCCCGTGCTTCCTCCTACAATTTAGCACGTTGTGTGAAAAGTTAGTGTCTCCAAACCACTGCAGTTGGTGATTCCTCTAAAATGGAATTTACTTTCTCAAGTTTAAAATGTTTGAATGCTGCATTTGCCATAACAGAATACTGGCAGTTTCCTCTAATTTTTGGTGGTGTGTTTATAGCACTTGAATTACAACTAGAGCTGGCTTATACCAAAGCATGCAGAAAACCACAGTGCTTTCTGAAAAGAAAAGTTTAAGTAAACAATACAGCCCACAGGTAGATTACAAGCTTAGATTTGAACACAACTTGTCTAAATGGAGCTCTTGAGCCTTCATCTAATTGCTTATGAAAACACTCATGCGTGTGATTGCCGGACTCTGGCCTTGCCAAATGCCAGTCCCTAACCTCAGAGGAGCTTTGACGTGTTTATGGTTTAAGAAGTGCTAGCTCTGGAAAGCCCAGAGAGAGAATTTAAAGTAACAGGTATTATAAAACCTTATTATGAGTATTTTCTCAATACAAGATCAAAATTGCTGTAGGTAATGTTTGTGGCCAAATTCTCAACAATAGGTAAAAAACATCTACAAGTGTGTCATGATCCATACAAATATCTCTTGAAGAGCTTCAGTATTTCAGGACATTTCTGTGTTCTGGCCAAGTATCCCTTTGGTAGATGGGTTGTTCTCATCAGTTGGGGCCATATACTGAGAAAACTGCTGGAGATGCAATTGGCTTCCAGAGAGGTAATTTTACAAATATTGAGGGCTCTTATCTACTACACTGGGACAAGTAAAAAAATGCCTTGGATCTTCTTCCTTCAAGTAAAAGTTATTTTGAATGTCATATACCCTTTATCTGAGCAAGACTGAACTCAAAGTGGAAGGACTGCCCCTTATCTAAATACTTATTAGTGTTTCTGAGCTCTGGTGCTGGTGAATACTAGTGGTATATCCCAGCAAAAAAAAGTCATTGTGAAGACAATTCATAGTGCTGGGAGCTTATTATCATGTAAGCACTTCTTTTGGCCAGATGTTCTCTATTTCTCCAGCCATGGACTATCTCATTGTTTTTATCAGCATGAGCATTCTTCTAAGATTTATGTGTTTTAGTGACATGTATCTAACTGTAGGATGGTCCTATTTTTCTTCATGTTTGTGATTAGAGTTTTAAATACACTTTGCAGGCTGTTAAAAGTCAAGGGCAAACTTCCATTCTCCTTTTCTGTTGTTTGTTGGTTTGTTTGTTTTTAAAGGCTATCATTAAATCAGCACACAACTCTAATGTTTGTTACTGTAATATACAGCTGCGACTGTGAAAGAATAAAGTTGTCTAGCAAATATGAGTCAACTGGAAAAAAATATTCCCCAGAGGAGAGCAAGTTCTTGCTCTATCTGTCTTGCCTCTGCTTAATTGTCAATGCTGCGATATTGATTAAATCCCATTTTGGCTTTCACAAACAGTAAAGTAAAAAGAATTAAAAACATGTTACCGAATTCTGTTTTACCAAAATGGTTCCTTGGCTTTTTTTACATCTGCTTTATATTACATGAGTGTTATGACATACAGACATGTTCAAGATTTGTCTTGTGTGCTTTTGTGATTGGTTTTGCCAAACAGAAATTCATGCTGCCACTGAAAGGAAGGTCCTACACTCCATGTAGCCCTGTCCCTCCCTGGCCATGTCTTCTCATCAACTCTTTGGTGCTAGTACTAGTAGGTACACAGAGGTGTGATCAGTCAAATTTGAGGCCAGATTGAGCTAAAAAATAACTCAGAAAAAAACTCCAGACAACAAAAGAGGCAAAAATAGACCCAGTTGTCTACATGTCTTCTAATGCTAGCGTAGAAGGCAGAGTTGGATGGTGCCCACAGGACAGCAGCTTTCAGCAGAAGCATAGATTTAGATCACTAAAACCCGTAGTAAAACTGTGACTTGCCAACTGGTGAGCTCTGTGAAGTGTTGTGTTGGACAAAAGGGAATCTAGGGAAAACAGTTAAAGCTTAGGAACTGTGAATTTGTGGTGGTCATGCTTTCAAAGACATCAAGTCAGAGCAATGCAGTTGTTCTGAATAACATCCCATCTCAGGGCAGGCGTGTTTCTGGGTCACAGTTGAGTGGTCAGCTAAGGAATCATGAAGAAAGTGTGTTTCAACTGAATCTGAATTCACATTTAAATATTCCCAGTTCTTTGGATTCACTAGAATAATGCTCACAAGCCTGAATACCTTAAAAATGAAATCACAGCCTCCCTGGCCTTTCTCCTAGGTACAATGCTGCCAAAGTATTTCTGGAACAGATGTGATGGACAGACTCCTTACCTTTGCATTACCTTTCTCTGCATCAGAGCTTGCCACTGGCTTCTCAGTCCCCTTACTTTTATTAGGGGACTATTTAATTTCTCTTTAGCTTCTTAAAGTAACTGGAAGGAAAGGGAGTTCTATAGATTGATGAAGAATCACATATTTGGTTAAAACACATTTTTTCATTAGTTTTGAGGATGCTAATATGTGATTATTATGGCAGCTTTGTTGCACTGTCTTAGTTAAGAGCAATCTTCCTTCTTTCCATATAGTTTACATTTGCAGAAAGTAATCCCTTAGTAAAAAGGATAACTGAAAATTACCCGACTAAATTTTTCGTGTATGATTAACCTGATAGAAAACTTCCCTGGAAAATCTGTTGAAATGTTCTTAGCTCATACTAAGAAAAAGTATAATTACTGCACACATAAATCCTAAATACTTTTTGTATTTTTGCATGTGGAAAGCATTATTACAGTTTTATAGCTGATCATACTGAGTTTTTCAGAGAACCACAAGATTCCCTCATCATTTTGCTGCCAAAAAAGAGCTTATCATTCTGTAAAACATGAACTGGGAATGAGGCAATTATGCTGCCCATTTCTTCACTCTCAATGTGGCCAACTTGTCATCATATCTACAAGATAGTATGTGCTGGATACAGTTTTGATGCAATTATAGGAAGGTTAGTCTGTGCAAATGTGGTGGATTGGTAATTACACTTTTGAAATAAGGGTAGTAAGAGGAGAATGGGGAGCAACACAGCCCTTTCCCTCAGTTGGTTCTCTGAGTCTTATGACACGATTTGAACTTTACTTGATTGGCATCTGTGATCTTCCCTCTCATCTACTGTGGTGCAAATCCATCATCTGCTGGTTTGTGACCCATAATTAAGGGCTGCTTAGACATAGTCAGGAGAGGAGGTGAAGCTGTGGGACATGACTGAATGGGAAAGATTAAAGACCTGACTAATGTTTTTAAGCATATGGAGAGTATATGTTGGAAATGCATATTTGATTATTCACTGCTGCTTACAGTAGGGGAATTCTGCACACTGAAACCACTTCAAAATTAAGAGTGCTTTGACTGAAAAACACTATAATATCTGTTCCCTGTATCTGTGCAGACAGGAGTAAGTGGGATTTAACCAGGGAATTGGAATGATGCCATGCTACTCCTGTTAGCCAAGTGTGACTGACAAAGTCATAAAAGTGACAAAGTGTATAAAAGAAAACAGCAGTAATATTTGGCACTGTGTAGTAAATACAAAAGATGTATATGTGCACAAACACAAAAAATGGTTTATTATGATGATGACTTTTCTACCTACGCTTATCTGTCCTTGTCTGATTGTATCCTGATCATATTCTTTCTTATTCTCACTGCTTTCTTTCCTCCTTTTCTTAGGCAAAGCTTGGAGATGAAATTCTTGACTACAGGGATTTGGCTGCTCTTCCTAAAAATAAAGCCATCTATAACATTGACCGCCCAGATATGATCTCCTATTCTCCATATATCAGTTACTCTTCAGATGACAGGCATAGTTACGGGGAGGTACTGAAACATGGGTATTTTTTTACTATGAGTTTCAGGTTTTATGTGCATCATTGAACATGTTGATGAACACTATTGAACATGTGCAGAAGTTTTTTTAAAAATGTAACTTCTATAGCTTCAGTAATTGAGTCATGTCATCCATTCATTCACAAGGGCTTCCAAAAAAAAAATCAAACAAGACTAAGATGTTCATTTCACTTTTTAGTTTGTGGAAATGAAAGAATTGCTTTCTGTGATCATTTTTTAAAGAGATGACATGTAATTAAAATATGTTTTTCCATGAGAGTAGTTTCTGCATGCGGTACGAAACAGGAGCCATTGCTAATTATAATGCAAAATTCAGAAGTGAAGCCAAATGTCTTTCATGATTTTTTTTTAAGTGTACCATGTTATTTTGGTAACACAACAGTGGTATCACTTTCCTATGTACAAATTTCTTTCAATTGTCCCCTACTAAAGTTCACCCTCATGTCATGCACGCACTGCAGCCTTTTCATATGCAGAGCTAGTATGATACAGTTTGTGCTAATGAAATCTAAGTTAACATTATACTAATATACTAATAACGAATAGTAATTCTGTGTTTTGCAAAACATACTTGTATATAACTCCTGTCATGCAAGTTAGCTTTTGTTCTTTCAACATATGTACCTTTCATTTGACTTTCTGATTTCTTTTACAATTTTAACTACATTTTTACAAACCAGGTATTAGCAAGGTATATACAGTATAGAATGGAATTCTGCTTTGTTCTCTATAAGCATAAGTGAATGGGTAGAAATAAATTCTATAATGAATAGCCATAATATTTTTAATAGCCCTAGCTCTGCTATCACTTATACCTTTTACCCTTTAATCAGTACCACTGAAGTCTCAATACTGCTGTCAGGTGAAGTGCAGCACATATGTTAGGCTTTACAGACTTTCTTCCAAAGCACCTCTGCACAATGTCGAACCACATTATAATATATCCAAAAAGAATTAAAATTGTATTTGGTAAAGGCTTTAAATGGCACTTAGGTCTCTGATTTCACAAAGCCAAAAGCTGCTGCCTAACCCTGAACCTGTGGAGCATAAGCATTTCCTTTCTATGTCAAAATTTGTTGGTGCTGATAATGTTTGTGGCCCTCCTCAACTGCCTGGTGGCATCTAGGCTTGGCAGAGGTGCAAAGACCAAACAACCTTCTGCCCCGTTCCTGTGAAGACTCAGTCATTGCACCTGCTCCAAGGTCATTTTGGGCTACGCTTGCAATCCAACGTGCACATTTTCCTGGTGCCCCAAATATTTATATCCTTTATATTGCTGGGGGGACGGGGTGGGAGGGGAAACGAAACCTGTCTTCCAAATTTCAGCATCCTGGCTACTACCTGCAGCTGCAATAGTTTCACTAGATTTTCTCAACTAGCCAAACATAGCATTTAATTTTGAAAGGAAAATGAGCAGCAAATTGTCAAATTACATGATGTTTAATTGAAAATTAAATAGTACATATATTTTGTTTTTCCTTAAAACAGCCAGTTCTAGTCCTGATTTTGGAGGCCCTTCAGTGCAGATTTAATTAGGGCTTGTGTGTAGCTTTCAGGTAGTTGCTTTAAATGAGAATTCCCTACTAGCAGCACTCTCTGTGGCCCAGGACTGGCCTCACCAGACCCCCAGGACTTTGTAGTAGAGAAATCCCTAAAAGACTAATATGAAGTTATTTATATATTATTCCTTGTGTACTTAAAAACAGATAATAAGAAAAAATGCCCTAACTTAATTGACAGGTGTTTTTCCTAACTGTATCATGTGTATCATGGATAGTGATATTTTTTAAGTAGTTCTTCTCACAAGTAACCTCATGCATGAATTTGTATCACTAATTTGTTGTGTGTTGCTGTTTGCAGTCACCTCAGTTGCTCTCTCCAACACCTACTGAGGTAATCCCCAATGCCTTTGTTCTCCTATTCTGACCCATTCTGTCGTGCATAAACCTGGTCGTACTGATAACCAGCAGCATCTGAAGTGTGGGACTTGCCTCCTGCCTCTACAGTGCATGGGGTTTATAATTTATGCTTTCCGCAGTGTTACTTGTGTTCAATAAGTACTCTGCTTCTGGATTGTCATCTGTATGCATCTGTCTCCACTGTCGTCCATGTTTCTGCTTTCCAAAATAAAGGTGGTATGGTGGTCACTTCTTCAAGCTCTACTTAATAAATTATATTGGGAAATATGATTTATGTTTACATTTAAAGCTGCCAACATGAGTTGACTTGAATTGATGCTTGGCAAAGCTTTCTCTTCTTTTTTCTTCTCATTTTTTATTCCACAAATAGTTAAACTACTTATACTATTTGTGCTCACATCCTGTTAAATCATTTGCACATACCTGAACTTCTGGGTCAGTGTATTTTGATGTGCATTAATGATCAAAATTAGTCATTGCTTCAAGAAACATCACTTTTGAAGCAGTGAAAACATTTCACATAGTTTCCCAGATTACATACTCAATTACATATCAGGGGTCTGGCTAATTTCTCCATTATCTCAGTTTTATATACTGCAAAATTTTGGTAATCATGGAGAATTGCAAATTTTCATTAAGGACTGTAAATCACAAACAGTTACTTTAACCACTAGTTAAACAGAAAAGTTAACCAATAGAGATGTAATTTAACTGATAGTTTAAAAATAAAAGTGTGCTTTATTTAATACTGGGTTTCATGAACTAGATTGTTTCTTACAGAGATACAAAGTGCACAAAAGGTAAGGTCTGAAACAATATGAAAACTTGCTGTTTTGGTAGATTATAATAATTTCCTTTAAATTACATACGAGTTACCAAACTGGCAGTGCTAAGTTCCAAAAGTGATACTGGTGTGGAAGTTGGGGCTGCCATGATTTGTGTTGCAAGAATACTCTCACATTATCCAGCTTCTCCGTGCTTGCTGTCTTTCTCTGAAGAGTTCATTATCAGGTGCTTGGGCATCATCATCTGCAAACTTGTCACCAGTTTTGTTGCAGGGATTTTTATTCCAGGAAAATTCCACTGTATCATACAATTGGACACAACACAGACCATTAGTTAAGACTCATATGATATTTAAATATCATCACAAGACCTTGTAGAGATATTGTAATACTACTTGTAACTCTCTTCACAAAGGTTAGAGTGGCTATTAAATAATGTAACATTATTAAATAATGTAACTACTTTGGAAGGGGAACATCTTAAGCTGGACAGAGAGTTGGTGGCAGAATGCCTACAGAACGCTGCGTGCTTGGGAAGGCATCAGTTGTTCTCTGCTTTTTGTGTAATTTCTCCTAAACTTGATATCAAAGCAATAATGCTGCTGACCACTACACAAAACTTATTTTCCACTTTTCAAAAGGCAGTCAGTGGGCCTGGGGTGAGGTTGGAGGGACGGAACACACCTGGACCACAAGAGGAAAACTGATGGTGTGGGTATATTGTATATCTCTGCAGAGTCAAGGATAATCCCATCTAAAGATGAAGGGGTGGATACAATCAAATTGTTCTGATAGCAATCTGGGTGATGATGATGGGGCCAAGGAGGGTCTACTGTGTGTTTAAATGATGAATAATCCAGCGGGAGTCACACAGATGCATAAGGGTGTCCCCATATTCATGAGTGACTAACACCTGCTATGGTATAGCAAATCTTTACTCATTTCTACTGGGATAGGGAAAGGGAAGCATTTTTTGGCGTATGACTTTTTGTAAAGGAGCATCTGCAGCTTACACTGATTTGTTCTAATTTGAAGTTAACTCAAACCAATTCTCACTTTTCTTAAAAGAAACAAGAAATTTGAATTTGCTTATGTAGCTAGTTTGCAAAAAGTCACTTCCACATCTAATTCACTCAGTAGGGCTTTTACTGTTAAGAAGACAGGCAAACTGCAGTAGCAATTTAACTAGCTGTAGGGAGTGAGAGGTTTGGAATGGGTGTATCTGGTTTTAACTGGTTGAAGCCACAGGTTTAGTGGGACTTTAATTGTCTTATTTGCTTTGCACAGTGCTGCATTGCACAGTGCTGCAGTATTAGTGCTATTGCTGTATATGAGTGTTTTTATGTATTTCCTAGCATAATGACCATGTTCCAGTGTGGTACACCGGGCAATTTATACAGTTGGTTTTGTGATTTAATGAAACCAACAAATGCTGATTTTTGTGTTGTCTGTAACCATCATGCACCCATTTATATGGGCACAAAGTGGCCATAATGCTATCATGCTAACCTGATCTCATCTTCCACCCACCTATATATGTTTTTTTCAAATTATATTGTAATTTTAAATTCATGTACGTGCTGACTTCCCTGGTAACACAACCATTCTCTGATACTTGGCAGAGCTCTTTCAGTCACACTGAGGTGGAGGTGCTGAAAGCCACCTCATTTCACTGGGGTTGCAGGGAGTCTTAGGACAACGACTTCTGTCTCCACAGCACAGAAATATGCAAAAATGGCATATTCTGCCTGTTTCAGAAGTTATTTCTCTTCCCTAATGACATATATTTTGTGTCTTCCTCTAAGGGTGACCAAGATGACAGATCTTTCAAGCAGTACAGGACGTCAAGCCCGAGCTCTGCCGGCTCACTGGGCTACGGTCGTTACACCCCAACCTCCCATTCTCCTCAGCATTACAGCAGACCAGGTAATCAAATGCAAGCTTACTTATTCTCTAGATTTTTCCGTGACTTGGATTTATGATGCAAGTAGAATAGACTGCAGTAGACAGGAGTTTAGTGTGGAATAGCAGTTCATTGCAGTGATTTATTTCGTGTAATCAGAGAATCCCATGGGAAGAAAGGAAACAAGTGCTTCAGGAACATGCATCGAAGAAAACAAAAATAGGCATTTAAAAAAATTTGATTTCATGTAGACACAAAATAGAATAGTTTAAAGGACTTAATCCTGGTCCCTCTTGCCTGAAGGTACATACTCAATCCGCAGCTCTTTCAAGGTGTGGCATAGTAGCAACGAATGCACGCAAGAGGGTGACAGAGTGATTTCGTATCCCTTCTTGTATCACAGGGTCATGGTTCATGTCTCCTCTCCACAGTGCAAGAGCTGGAGGAATGACTAGTGGTTCTACTAGCTGGAGTTTGAAGGCCAAATTGATTTAGTTGAGAAGTTTACAGCAGTGTTGATTGCAGCTTTGGGCTGTAGTCGCAGCTATGCTGGTGCTCTTGTCAGAGAGGAGGGATCCCCTCCTTTTGACCTTTGCATTGGAATGCCTTACAAAAGCCCATTCATATTTGGGATTTGTACAGAGTTTTATCCTTGGAAATAATAAAATTGCTCAAAATTAATTCTGATTTTTTCTCAACTCCATCCTATTGGTGGAGAACACAGATCACTTATATTATTTTCTTGGTGTCTTTTAGTCATTGGGAATACATTATAATTATAAACCACTTCGGAAAATTGTGAGTTCTTAATCTTTCCAGGGAAATGAAGATTTTATAGGTAACAGAAACAGTTTTTGCAGGAATTGAATACTTTTACTATGTAAAATGTTTGACAAATTGGAAATGAGTTTAAATATAAAAAGATCTATTAGAGAGAGGAAAGATAGTTTCTCCTGAAGGTCTGGCAGCTGTGTCATGCCTAGGCTTAGCAGCACACTGTTAAAGCAATAAGGAAAGACAAAAGGAATTCCAAATAAATTCTAATGTTTTACAGCTTCATTGAAACTTTAGAAGATAATCATCATAATCACCACTTTTAATAATTGCCATTAGTCGTCCAAAATATGTTTTCAGGACATTATTACAGCAAAGCAAACAAAGATGACTTTTGAGAATGTTTTTCAAGGTATTTAATCACATGTCTAACTTTCAGAACTCAAATAACTTCAGGTTGTTTCTTCAAATACTTAAATTAGCTGTGCACTGGAGTGCCCTGGTGCATTGTGAACTAAATCCTACGAGGGTGCACCGCTGGCAGTGAGAACTGGACCCACTCGTGGCATAGTTCTCAGCAGAGACAAGGCTCTCCCCATTTCATTCCATGAGATCCATTTTGAGCATTTATCATTCCCTCTTGCAGCTTTTGAATATGCAGGTTTTCCCGTGAGTGCAGCCATGCTTTTTGTGGTGCCTTTTCTGGAATATTTTCTGATGCGTTACAGTTACAGCATTTTATGGGATACTCTTTCTGTCTGCGGAAAGCCCCTGTCCCTTGGCCAACCCCGTGGTGTGGCCACTGTCATGTTTTTAGCAATAACCGGTGAAAGATGAAGTCTTAAATATAAAGTATGTTTTCTATGCATCAAGAGGAAAATGTTCCTGAAAAAAAAAAAAGGATGGCGTTGTAATTTGTGGCTTTCAGTAAGTGAACTAAATAGTTTATTTTCACTTACTCTCTGTTGCCCCCAGCTGGTACTCAGAGTCTTGGTACCAGTAGCTGCATCTCCCTGCCCCAACACCCAAGCCCTACATCTACATTCAGACATCATTACATCCCTTTCTTCAAAGGTAAGGTCCAGGAATGCAAAACCGTGCTGTGATACTGTAGATTTATTCAGCTGTGTTTCACTTTTATGTCTGTGCAAGCATGGCTTCCACTTGGATAAAATTTGTCTTAATTTTGTGCAAGTGCTTTCTTGATGTACTGTGTAAGTTTTCCAAACTGAGTGGGTATGGGTTGTTTTATTTTTGCTTTTTTCAGTGAGCGTTAAGTGTCTTTCAAAGGGGTAGAGGGAAGGAATTAGCTTTTATAATGAAATTGAGGGAGGGAATTATTTAAAAGTCTGCTTGTTCTAAAATATCTTTACCCTATTGTGGTGATGATAAATAGTATAATAAGCTTATACACTGGATACAACATAGGGTGATCAGTTATCTAACCTTCCAACCTACTTTTAGATATTCCTCTTGTTATTTGTAGTATTGCCAAAAGTTATGACAGCTGGTTAAATCAATACCGCTGCACTGATTATCAATTAATCTGTACCATATAAAACAGAGTAACTGAATCTATTCTCCTTGCCATTAGTTTTTTTGCAGTGGGTATTAACTTTTAACAACTTCTGTGTTGAGGATGATGTGGGACAGTACTGAGGAATGCCAAGAACCTTTGAGGCAAAGCTAATTTTTTTAGTTTGTTAACTAAATGTCAGAAAGAGAAGACATTCAGCTACCACATCTTCCCCTGCTTCTATCTTCTCTAGTAACAATATCAACTGTGAGGAGACGTGAATGGCAAACATTTTCAATACCTGTTCCTTGACTCTCATGATTTAATAAAGTAAAACTGTTGTTCTTGCTGTTCTAACCATGACAGAGAAGGAAGTGACCCTCTGCAGGAGCTAGACTTGCACACTTAAGTGAATAGCAGGCACTCATTGCCTTTGAAATAATAACTAATGCATCTTCATTGGGCCCTAATGCATCCAGAAACAGTTCTGCCCAAAGTCAACTGAATTTCACTGGTATAAACAGGAACAGATTCAGGCTCAAGTCTTCCAAATAAGATCCCTGAGAGAAAACTTTGGAGCAAAAAGCTGATGAGATTAAACTGTTACCATTTCAGAGTCTGTCTTCAAATCTCCTTTCCACAACAAGAAGCAGTCACCCTCCCACGCATTTTTTGGAGGGCTGGCCCACACCCTGGTATTCTCTGAGGCACTGGGGTTTTTTTATCTGTCTTCTAAATTTGGATGGTATTATCCAACCTGATGTACTGAGTAAGAAAAAACTTGGTTGCTATGCTGCAGTGCACAATTTCACTGAATGGAAAGCTCCTTCTCAAAGTCCTGCTGGCAGTTACTTGGCAGCACTCCTGTTAAAATGAGTTTCTGTTCAGTGCTACCTGCTGTTGCTCAGAGCAGCAGCAATTATTAAGTGCTGCTGTTCGGATGAAGAACTCCTCAAGTGGTAGCTCCTTATACCCAAATAATGGTTAGTAACATGATCAAAATTATAATATTTTGCAATTCTGAAACACTTTTTGTCAAGGAGCTAAAATATTTTGTAAGCAGTACCTTACAGTGCTTCACAGTGCTCTTGTGAGGCTGAAAAGGTGAGCCTGTTTGTAATTTTCCTGAATAGGTAATCCTGAGCCTTGCTGAGGTTGTATCGATTATCCACTGGTTTACACTGAGCTAAAGCGTCAGTCCAAAAGGAGTCAGAAGATTTACCCCATCCTTTTCAAGGTTTCTGAGTTCCCATCTGTGTTTTTTTCCTTATCTGGAGGAGCCTTTTGGTGGTCTGGATGTGCTCTTTTTTCCTCTTTGAAGTGGTTAGTGTGGGAAGAAGAGAATTGTAGCAATAGTTGCTTTGTATCCAGACCAACTTTAATGTTGGCACTTCAGTTTTAAGAAAGTGAAATCATGCCTGTTTAAAAAAATATGATTAAATCCAAAACTAATACACTGCTTCATAGTACTAGAAGTAATCTTTGTAGAACTAACACTTCACATTTGTCGCAAAAGATATTTCTTTAAGCTTCCAGGAGACAGATATGTTACTACCCTAGGGAAATTAAGACAAGCAAAATCTTCCTTTTGATTTCACTGAGTTTGCATCATATTTTTCCTGAGAATGACATGGTTCATAAATTTTTTTCCAGTGAAAAATATGATTATGGAGTTCCTGTTCTTCCGTCAGTGTACTGTAGTCTGGCTCCCACACAGTGTAATAGGATGATCTGTTCTTTATCATGAAGAAAAGTGGTTTGGTTGTGCTCTTTTAAGGATTTTTGTCTTCAAAATAAGTCCAGCTGCACTTCAAGAAAGCTTCACAGTTCATGCCCTTGCAAGTCATAGGATGTGATATTCCAAGCACCTGTGGTTGGTGTGGCTCTTCCTCTTGAGGTAATGGAGTCAGTGAGTGTAATGAGCCCTGCTGAAAAAATGCTTACTTAAAACATGGTGGAAATTGTGTTGCCTTTCTAGTGCAGGAGCACAGCTTCCAAAGCCCATTTATTTGGCTTTGAAAACTTAAAAAGAATCAAACTTCAAAAAGCTTTGTCTATCTTAATGCAGCATGGGCAGAGATATTAAAGGATCCAGTTTCGTGAGTAGGCTTGGACATCTCCCTCATTAGGTCAGTGGCATTTGTTTGTTGTTCAGTCCTGAACTTAGACAGCTCTTACTTGTTATCAAATTTCCCATCCTCCCAGATAAGATAAAAGCTGACTAGGAAGGAAGTATAAGCAATATTATACTTTTCCTGACAGTCCCTTGAAAAGGGAGCATGGTCAAAGCCCTGGTCAGTTGGCTCCACACACACAGACTTAAATGTGCAGCCTGCCCTGTCAGCAGCCAGAGGACACAAAGAAGTTTTTGTGGTCAACACTCAAGTTCAAAGTAAACCTTTCCAGATTCTTTCCAAGTTGAACAAAATCCAGGGAAGAGTTCAGGATTCTGGGTTTTTGCTCTTCACTGACCAGCAAAGCAGATCACAGCCTGTGAATGCTTGCAGCAGAAGATAAAACCAAAGGTTTGAAAAATTGCTCTCTCTGGTCTTTTCTCTGAGACCTTATTTGAAGTTCTTTTTCAGTGTATACCAGGCAAGCCTTAAAAGAGGTAATCTGTTGGCAAACTCTCATTTTAGAGATTTAAATTGTAGCCTAGGTTAAGCATTTGTCTGTAGTTCCCATACAGTAACTTTCTATATAGGTCTTCAGTTTGCTTTATTATTAAACACTTATTTTTGTGTGCAACATGTGAAATACAGCTACTGATGTTTGTCCAAATCAGTGGCAGAATTAAAGTTTAAACATGAATCAGCTTGTATGAGTGGGGTACAAGAAGAACCTTTTCCATCATTTCATCGTTAATTCTTCCACTTCGAGCAAGTTAGAGATGATGGCTTTGCAAACTGCTCCACACAGATGATCAGCTGCATTGAGCAACTTGTAGGTTTGCTGTCCCCTGGTACTTGTTCTTGTATCCTGTTTTCTTACAAGTTTATTCCTCTTAATTAATGCTTCCTTCTGATTCCTTGCTGACACTTTACCCTATCCCTGAAGAATGACTTTCTATGTGGTATGATACCAGCACCTTGGGTCACTGATCAAAGAAGTGATTATTCCTGCAGGTCATATATGAATATCCATTTTAATAATATGCTGATTTTTAAGTAAATGAGGAATTAATACACTGTAAAAATTGCTTGAGAACTTTCATTTCTGTTTATATTAGAAAATTCCAATAACAATATCTCATTTGAATGAATGAATGACATTACAAGATTTTTAAGAACTTTGGAGTTCTAAGGGAGCTTACTTTAATAAGTATCTACCAGTGACATTGAGGCTTATTCCATTTAGGAGGGATGGCCGGGAATCTGGGCAGCAAGCAGCAAAGAAAGAGGAAATTCATAAATGTGCAGTGAAAACCTGTCAACACTTTTCTTCTTCCAAAAGCAAAATGGGAATCAAGAAACTGAGCAACTGTCAGGTTCCTTGTCTAAGGAATACTTGACTGCAAGTAGGTGGTGATGCACCAGATTCTCAGTAATTCTGTAATTCTTCCCTTGCATTTTGGAAGGACCATAGGCTATCAGCACATGCAGTTGTGATTCCAATTTCTCAACTTCTCAGATTACACTTTTTCAACAAGAAATCACTGTTACTGAGTACACAGTGGCTACAGCTGAATGATTTTTGAGTTTTAATAAAATAACAGACACAAAGTTTAGAGTGGATTGGTCAGTATATCGTCATGAGATACACAGCACGCTCTTCTGACCTTGTCTGTCCTGTTTCTTCTCCTGCTGAACTCAGTGGCACTACCCTTTGACCTCAGTGGTGCATGTCAAGGCTGGCAGTCCGATGACAGTGCATCCACTGCTCGTCAGCAGGGCAGAGATCACCTCCATGGGCATGGCCTGGACAGTTCTGGTAATCCAGTAGCTCTGTGGTTATTAAACATCCTCTCCATGAAGGTAGAACTCAGTTACAGATCCAACACCCTGAGCGGCGGCATTTTCTTGACCCGTAACATAACTTGCTATAATTTCATTGTTACTAGCCATTAACTTTGTGCTTCGTCCACACTAAAACAGTAACGGCAAATTAACAGTCATTTTATGTAAGAATAAATGTCATGTTTGCTTCCAGTTGCTTAACAGTGCTGTAAATTAAAAGGATTTTACAAGTCCCAAAAAAGTAGAGCTTTACTTTTTTGTTTGCCAACGAGCCCTATAATGCCATAGAGTGTGCTTCAGGGAAATAAGAGGAAATGAATGGCACCTAATGAGCGTTTGACAAAATGTGGAAAAATTGATAGGGAACAATCTTGTGTGTATCTTGAAACTTGGTGAAGCGACTATGGCATTATAGATCCATGACTTGATAATCCAACCTTGTTTGCATAAAAATACTGTGGCATGTTACCTGTGGAAACAGTTTGCAATTAAGAGCCGAATTTCAACATCTCTTTTTGTCACTGATACATGCAGGATTATTTGACTTAACCATAACATTCATGTTTTGGTCTAGTCCTGCTTTGAGATAATTTAAACACTACTGAATGATTTCATTACTGATTTCAGGGGCAGGCTATGAGCCATAGCATTAAACTTTTAAAACACTTGATCAATAGATAATTCAGTTAAGGCTGTGCAAAAACACATTACAGGATTGTGGATGTTTTTATCCTTTGATTTTCTTTATGGCAGTGTCATTAAAAGAGAAGCTTTAATTTCAAAGTAGAGCAGTTTAATCTGATATTACCTATCAGATACTAGTTTTTGATGAGATGTTTGGCGTCTGAGCCAATATACTGTGCTGAAAAATAACGGGTTTTACAAAAAACGTATTTAAAACTGTTGGATTAACAAGTCATTCCGAACAAGCTTTTATGCTTGAAATACTCTACTTTGCTTTCCATTTTTTCTTTTATCTGCTTTCTTTGCTCTTCCCCTTGGAGGCAGTGAAAGTGGTCGGAGCACTCCAAGCTTATCCATGTACTCTGACAGCAAATCTTCACCTTCTGTCTATCAGCAGGCTCCTAGGCATTTCCATATTCCAGGTAGGCATTAACTGCTTAGCTTTTGATCTTCAATTGCTGACACCTGTTTATTCTCTTCTGAATGTAATTTTTTTTTTTGGCATTGATTTGTGAATTTCAAAGTGAAAGAGAAGAAAGTGTCTGACAAGTAAATATCTGTTACCTGTTAAACTTCCTCTCAGAAATAAAGGAGTTAGAGAGCTGTGTGCTCATGTACATATATTTTTTTAAAAAAATTGCTGTACAGGAGACACACAGTGGCAAATGTTACTAAGACTAGTTACAGCAGTGCTGGGTTAATGGTTGGGCTTGATCTCAAAGGTCTTTTCCAGCCTTAATGATTCTAAGATTCTATGATTTATAGTGCCATAACTGCATAGGTCTGTTGAATGTGTGTGCAGGAGGAACAAATGAAGGGGGTTTTGTTTTGTTGGGGGTTTTCTCCTTATCCATCTATTCTCTGAATTTAAAAGTCATATTGACATAAAGTTTAGAAATAGGTGGAAGACTTCAGAACTGCAGGAAGCTCAATGTGGCTGGCTTTGCATGTGTACTATACTTGTTTCCAAGTTTACATTCAGTCAACAAGCACATTAAATTTAAATCCACACTGTTTAGCTTTTTGACTGCTAAGCACATCTACCTGTTCACTGGCATAATTTGTTTATTCATTTTTAACTTCTGGGGCTAATGTTTCTGTAAAAAGACCACAATTAGGAATTGTACCTGCACAGGTCCATAGTACTGATCAAATCTGATGTCTGTACGAGATGATATGGGAACCCTGGGCTGTGGCTCTGGGGGCTTTCAGAAAATTCCTAGAAGGCCAAGTTAGCTATACAATTCAAAATATAGAAAAAATATAGTATTTCCTATGAGAACAGTGGGTATCACCAGTATAATCATTTATATCTGAACATGTACATTTTATTTGTAATTAATGGAGAAAGTCCTTTTTCAAGTGTGACTGTTATAGTAGTCTGTTGTATCTCTATAGGAATTTTAATTAGTGACAAATGTAACCAGTTTCTCTTTGCTGTCTATGAAGTACACAGATCACCAAATGGATGCCATTCAAAGTGTCTTAAAGCATTCTGAGGGATTTAGGGGGGATTATGTTGCATAGGTAGGTATACTCAATGTTTTCAATACATAAAGATGTTGGATAAAGCTCCATTTTTTGCAATAACCAGTGAATGACAAACCACTGAATGAATGCATAGTCTTTGCTGAAGTTTTTTGCATTGTTAGTGTTGTTGAGAGGAGACAAGAGCGGCGTGGTCTGAACTGCTTGCTTACTCTTTCCTTCTTTCCTTTCTCTTTCCTCTTCCTCAGACACTGGCGTAAAAGATAACATCTATAGGAAACCTCCTATCTACAAACAGCATGGTACAGTCTGCTTTTCTCTCTTGCAGTTTTATCTACTTGTCTTTGAAAAAAAATGCATATTGACTCCCAAATTTGTTTGCTGTAGTCTTTGCATTCCATTACATCCCTATAATCTCAAACAGAAAAGGAGGAAAAGTAACATGAAAATTAAATATTGTTTTCTATAACATGCAGTCAAAGGATACAGTAAGTTCTCCAAAACTGGGATGATGGTATTTTGATTTGTCTTGATAATTCAGAGCTGATAGTAACTTTAATGCAGTTTTCTTATTCATGAATGTTGAAGATTGCTCTTCTGTTTTCAAACTGTGCCTTGGTATATCTAGTTTTTGTAAATCTGACATCTAAATTGCTGGAGAAAAAAATGTTAATTGACAAGTGGTGTTCATTGATAAGTGGCATATGTGAAATATCTACTTTTCATCTGTAAGTTCTTCAAGCTGTAAAATGCCAATAACAATAAAAGATATCAAATAACTAGATATCAATAAGATAATAATTAAATAGATAATAATAAAATGTACCAATAACCAAAAAAGAACAAATGTAGTCACACCATGGCAGTTAGGAACAAATGTAGCTGGTAACATCAAGATGTGATTTGAAAACCTTTGGTTTTCCCTGCATTGACATTAAGATACATTAAGGCTGTCAGCTTTTATGGCCAGAACAAGGAAAATATATTTTACATGTTTTTCTTCTGTGGTTACAGGGGGCTTTACTTGTTTTTGAATTACCCAATCAACATCATTTTTAAAATGACACTTTTATATAGTTATCATTTTTATACTATCTTTCTTGGGAAATTACAATTATTTCTGTTTGGTTGAAGTTCTAGTTTGGATCTGATACAGTAATAGGAGAAAGAAAATTATCAGCTGATGCTTCCCAGCTGAGTGAGTCAGCCTGTGCAGGTTCATTGTAACTGGTGCTTCATGATAAAGTAGCTGTACATTGGGATCATCCAGATTTAGATAATCTCTGTGGTTTTTCTGTGTATGGTTTTGAGCAAAGCCAGGCTTGCTGACATTTCAGTGCACTTTAGGTGTTGGTCTTTGATAGACATTTTCTGCTCTAAATAACCTAATCTTGGACAAACTAATGTTACCTTTCAGGCAAGAAGATCTGTCTGGTTTAGTGCCTGATTTAATCCAATCTGCCAACCTTATAGTAAGCCCAAGCTCTCTTAATTCCTTCTTGGTTTTAGATATACAAATCATTTGAGACAACTACTTAGGCTGAGCAAAAAAAAAATACTGACAACAGAAAATTTGAATATTGTAGTGGTGTTTGGAGAGATCATGAGCAAATGCAAAATAACAATCATCTGTTGCAAATCAGAAGCTCATTTACAGAAGCTGATGATAGGACTTTAATGTCCTGTGTCCTGACTGTGTCATTTAATTTTATAGATACTTTTGGTTTGCAAAGAGGATTCTAAGAAACAGCTTTTTTTTTTTTTTTTTTTNCTTTTTTTTTTTTTTTTTTTTTTTTCCAGACCAGGCATTTTTACATCAGTTTTCTGTCTGCCAAAGTCTGGATTATGTCAGTGTTGCAGTGCTGTGTGGAGTTGTCCCTCGTAATCACTGGAGCGAGCAAAGAATTAAATTAGCTAATCAGCAATCTCAATAGGTTAACAAGGATAAATGTTTTAAACTTTCTTTTCTAGATTATAGATGTTCTGAAGGGTTGTGTTGAAAATACATGCTCTTTTTTCTTTCTACCAGAGAGTAAAACGTAATTTATTCTAACTAAGAAACAAAACAAAAACCAGGAAACAATAACAAAAAAAAATCAATAAACATTCCTTCCAATAAAAAGAGTATAAAGTAAAATAAAATTTAAAAATAGATATCTTTTGTTCTGGAAGGACTCACAGCTAAAGCGTGAACACAGGATGATTCAGCTCCTCAAGCTAATGGGACGCTGAACAAATACATGCTGAAAAGGAGCCAGAGAACATTCCTTTGTTGAAGAGACCAAGTTTGAACAAACAAGCACAAGAATGTTCTTTAAAACAAAAAGTGCAAGGAGCTCTTCCAAAATATTTGGCTTTAAAAGGTTTCAGTTACATCAGCACCCAACAGAATTGCTGTAGCTACAGCTTCTGTGTTTCTGTTATAAACACCCAACTTCAGAATGAAAAAAAGGTGGAAAAATGGGACATGAGAGAGATCAGACTCAGAGCTGGGGTTGGAAAGTGAAGAGTGTAGTAGCCTGCGTGTGTTGGGGGGGTGTGTGTCCATGTGTGTGTGTGTGTGCTCATGTTTTAGAAATATTTAAACAGCATTCAGAGTTACAACAAAAGAGTTTTGCAGTCCACAGTTCACGTTGGGTTCTTGGCAGAACCAAGCATCTCTTAAAGTGGTGAAGCTAATGCTCAGTACTGATGAAATTTAGGGAACTTGAATTTTTCTGCCAGCAATGTGTTTTATGAAGCCCTCTCAGGGACTTGGGAGGGACTGGGCTTCATGGCCCCCACTGATTTTGGTTGTAATCCTCTGCACCTCTTTGAAGTCAGATGCTCTCAAGATCCTGTGGAACCTTTGAAATTTCTGAGTAGCACCTTGAATTAAACTTGTTTTTTTCCTTTGAAACCATCAATGTCTTGAAACAAAACAAAAAAAAATCCCAAAAATGCATCAGATTCTCTGTATGGACTTCTGATTTAGTGAAAGCAAGATCCATAACCATAATGTGGAACAGCTTGTTGACTGATGATTTAGGGTGTACTCGCAAAATATCAGCGAACAAGGTTTATATCCTTCTTGCAATGCAGGGACTTTATTCCTCATCTGTCATATTTGAGTATTTCTTCATATTTATTTCTCAGAGAAGCATCTTGCCATCTTGGGAAAACACCCTCGTCAGGATGCTGTTAGCTAACTGTGAAAACCTTGAGTTTTTTCAAACCCTCTGTCATGGCTAGGCTTCGCGAACGAAGATTTGTGAAGGACTCTACCCACGCTTGCTACAAGCGCGCTGATGGCTAAAAAGGCCAATGCGAGATAGACACGTCCGGTTGCAAAAGGCACAGCAGAATGGCTCCCCAGGTGGTACTGAAAGGACACGGTTCTTTCTGCGTTGCCTTTTCTCCTCGAGAGTGATCCTGCGTGTATTTTCAAAAGATATTGCAGCATTGTGAATAGTGTGTCTCCAGGCCTCCCGATTGGAGGCCAGAGCAGACCAGTGATGGTGATCGATATGGCCAAGGCTGAGATGTTGTTTCAGGGAGTCCTTATATCTCTTCTTCGGGGCTCCTCTCTTGCGGCAGCCAGTGGCAAGTTCACCATAGAGCACAATCTTCACCTCTAACCCATAAATATTTTCCTTATGGCAATTTTTATTCATTTTGAATTATCACCTCCTCAGCAAAAGCAGTTAAGCTCTGGATGTGAGCCGTGGGATGGCATCAGAAATTGGAACAGAATAACACTGAAATGCTTTTGGTGGTGTCCTTTTGCCCATGTTGTTTAGATGCAGGGCAGATCCTCTGCAAACATGCTGGCTGGGGAAATGGAGAGGGCAGGGTTGTTCCCAACTTACTGGAAGTGCTGCAGCACATCTAACAGTGCAACTTAACCTCCTCCCCACCTCTGTCTCTAAGATTCTCATCTGAGCCTTAACTTTTATATCATTATACTCCTTATATTATTAATAAATATTTTTTCTGTCTACATTGCATTGCATGGGGCCGTTTCTTCTCAGGTGTTGCAGACAGCCCCCTTGTTGCACTAACTTTTCATGGCCTTGATATTATGCTAGGTCCTTAGATTACTCCAATTTTGCACCATTAAAACTGTCCCCAAAACTACATAGAGTGATACAGGGGCAAGTAGGACTGAAATTTTGAGAACTTATTTGAAATTATGATAAATTTGGCACAACATTTTTCTGTAAGATTCTCAGGTGTAACTCGGTATCTGGAACAATACTCTGGGACATAAATAACACATTTGATGTTTGGGAACTATCTAATTAATAGCTTTTAGGTTTTCAGTTTTCTTTTTAGCAAGTTGGAAAGTTATAAGAAAATAAACCAATGGTAAAATATCAGCAATATTTTTTATTAAAACACTCTTTAAGAGGACGATACTGTCAGAAGAGGATAATATTGTCAGAAAAGTGGTTGGTCAAGAATTTTGAATTTTAAACACAATCTGTCTTGCAGATTTCATGAGGAGGTAATGCCAATTTTGTTCCTAATGTTCTTTACCATCATTTTCTCTCTTTGGGAACTTAGGAGATCCAGGTGTGCTGATCACAAAATATCTGTGTGACTATATGTAGTTTCATTGCCATGGTAACGCAGAAGAATGGGGAAATGGCTGCCCTTTGTGCAGTGATCATATAAATCTGTCCTTAAGTTATGATGTAGAATTATTATTCTCACCAATTATTCCCCAAAGACAGTTTCTTCCTAAAAGGACAGGTTCAAAATCCAGCAGGAATAGATTCTCTAAATTCACTGTATACCTGAAGGATGAGCATTACTGTAATAATTTCAAAATGATTTTAAGTAATTCTGTAAAACTATAGCTCTACACATTGAATTTTCTGCCCAGCTCTATTTTATTTTAAATTTATTTTCTCCCCCTCTTAAGAATATTTGGACCATAACTGCAGTCAGAACAGAAGACCAAAAAAAAATGTTACAGTCTGTTCTAATTTTTAAAATTAACTTGATCTTCCAGCAGCAAGAAGATCAGAAGGCGAGGATGGAAGCTTGGATCAGGACAGTAAGAAGGTAATGATCAGACAGAACAAGAGGGAGTAGTTTATTGATCTTTCTTGAAGCAACTGTTTTTTAAAACATGTTCATACATAAAGGTGTTCTGAAATAATCATTACTGCTTTTAGGGCCTTTCCAAGAAGACATAGAAAAACTTAATCTCTCACCCAAAGGGTTCAGAATGTACATTCTACAGTAAAGAGAAGTAGGGATATTGAGATTAAGAGCAATAAGCTCATGATTTTTCACTCAGTCTCAATTTATATATTGGTGATTCAGCTAATCGTATGAACTTTTACTTAGGGTGCATATTAATATAGAAGAAAAATGTTAATAGCAGATTAATTATAAGAAAATTACATAGTGCATCTTCTACAGTGGGGCACAGTGGGCATCTTCATGAACAGAGAAACTATCCTCAGCCCAGCTGAAAGTTAGAGGCTTTTGGTAGCTGTAGTGCCTGTGATTATACAGTCTTTTAGAATTTGAAAAAGGATGGTACAAGTTGCAATGAGCATAAACATATGAGCAGTTCACAAGACTTCCGAATCAAGTGGAGTAGGAGAACTGCATTCAAGTGTTAATCCTGTATCTTGTAACTGGCTCTTTACTCTCTCCAGCTGAAGACCAGTTGGCTTATTCTGAAAGGGGATATGGACACCAGAACTAATTCCCCGGATTCAGAAACACGGTCCCTGTCTCTTACTGCCGGAACCGACAGAGATTCCCGTGAGTGCTGCTAGCCTGCTCTGCTGGCAAAGCTGAGTTGGGCTTCCTTCCTGTGGCAAAGGAGGGTGGCTCTGCTGCAGGGCCACATAGCTCTAGCTGGCTTTGTGCTTCATCTCTTTGTCATAATTATACCTATTTGTCTGTTTGTTCTTCCATGGCTTGTAAGTGCTCAGTGCCTGCAGACTTTGATAGTGAAACTATTTATAGTTTCTTGTAAGTGAAAGAAGCAGCGTTGCCTGTAAAAATGAACTGTATTGTCTTTGGAGAGCAGAGGTTCCTTACCACAAAAACCTGCCCCTCCTAAAAGTGCCTATTTATTATATGCTATTTATTTTCAATAGAAAGGATGGCAATATCAGGCAGATTTTTCACTTGTGCTAATTACTTCTTGACACAAACTATCTATTTTGAATACTGGTGGAGCCACTTATTCTGTATTATGATAAGCATAAAGAATACTTTCCTCCAAGTATTAACTTAGCATATGCTCACATTTACAACCTTATAAGGTCATAGAAATCTTCCAGGTGGAAAATGGAGTAATTTTGTAGCTAAATTCTGGTCTGGAGACCATATGCCCATGGTAGCTGTCAATACCACAAGCGTGTTCTACACATTTCTTCCTCCACATTTCAGCAAGGCAGGAGCATCAGAATTGGGTCTGAATTTTACTTATAGATTACATGAATGACAAAAATAGGTTAAATGAATTTTAACAGATAACCGGGCCGTTCCTCTCCTTGCCTCCTCCACTTTACACCACACAGAAGTAGCAGGTCATCTGGGGTAAACAAGTTGGGGAAGCAGTTTTCCAAAAGAATGCATCCAATGCAAGGCATGTCTGGCAGCAGGGCTGGGATGTCAGTCTTGTGGGCATTTTGGTAATGTGATAGTTGGCTCCATCTACTTATATTAAGGAAATTATGGCTTAGCTATGGAAGAAAGAGGGAAAACAGATGCTACAAAGTCTGTCACAAGGCTGTAACAAGATAAAGAAGACAAGTTATTTCAGATCATCAGTCTCACTGGTCTAACTTGAAGGGATTTGATAACTTACTCCTCACCAGACATCACATACATATGCACAAGGTGTATTATAGGATTCCCTGTGCAGGGCAAACCAAGTCTGACCACCTCACACACCTAACATCTAGAAGCCATTGTCCATGAATGAACACCTAAACCTTTCATTTTAGTACACACACTGGGTATGTTTGGAAGCTTTCTGGAGTTGATCTGATGCTTTTCTACACATATATTGAGAGACTAGTCCTTGAACACAAATTTTAAGTAGGGAGAGGTATGTAGCACACCAAGAACTGTGTTATACATACCGTGTTGATTTTTTTCCTGGGAATATTGCTAGAACGGTCACTCTTCTATACTTTTATGCGTTTTAATTCTCTTGGGAATGTGGAGCTATTAAAATCAGAAATGCAAAAGATAGTTCATACCTCTGTTTCAGGGTCAATATCACCTTTGTGCCAATGTAATATAGGTTCTGTAGTTCATTTTCCATTGCGTTGTATCATCATTTCTCTGTCCCTCATGAAAGTTGGCCCCATTACCCAATTAGCAGCTACACGAAAATGACATTGAGGAAGTTTTCTTTTCCTGACATTTGCACTTTTTTCCCCCTTTCTTTATGATTTTATTCACTCATCTAATTATTTTAATACCCACATACATCCTAAGTAATTCCTTCTCTATTCAGTGTTTCCCTATTTATTTCTGAATATTTATAGCCTGTCACATGCCCCAATGGTCACAGAAGAGTAGCTTCTCTATCTCTTGCCCTTATGGTTGAGAACTCTGGCTTCCAGCCCCATCTTTGTGGCATAGTCAGTGACTATCACGGAAAATGAACCTTGTGGGTATAGGTTTGGTGCCAAGTGGTTACATGCAGGGTGAAGGGAATTAGCAGGCAGCAGACTGCGAATTGATGGTGATGTGTCCAAATATACTGAGAAAACAGCCGTGCATTCATCTCTCCAGCCTCTGAGCAAACCAGGGAAGGGTTATTCTGCTCTAGAAGATATTTTGCCACATTACATTATTTATGTGCCCAGAAAAACACACCTAACGACAATGCACATCAGTGAGAGGCTTGTGCAATTGGCAGACAAGAGCGGAGCTTGCATCTCCATACTTCCACCTGTGTGAATGGATATTATTTCTTTATGTAAATGTTTGATGGTTAATCAGTTACCATAATTCATGATTTTAGGTGTCATATATTTAGGAAAGAAGACGTATGGCAAGGTGTGTAACCCTTGCTGTTCATGTGTCCCTGATGTGCTGAGAGGCAACCTCAGAATACTCAGATTGGAGTGAATATCATACAGGAAGAAGCAGGAGCCATATTCCTGCAGAGAGTAGTTGATGTTCAGATAGTTCCTAAGTAGAGAGAAAGATTGCTTTGTCTTGGCCAGTTATTCCAAAATATTCACTCGCTGTCCCAATATATCTGCAGCGGGCTGTGACAGAAAAAAAAAACAAACAACCAACCAAAAAAAAAAAAAAAAAAAAAAAAACCGCAAAATACAATGCCCGCTGGAGTCATCGGGTCTCACTAGTGCGTTTTGGGCCGTTTCGGCTCAGTTCTCCCGTCGGGTTTTCCCAGGCGGCCACACGGTGTCGCCGGTGCCCGCGGATGCGGCTCGGCCTTGGGAGGCAGCTCCTCACCCGGGCTGGGGCTGCCTTCAAACTGGTCTTTACCTTAGTGCATTTTTCCTTGGTAACTGAGTACTGTTGTTTGGAGATAGTACAAAACTCTCCCACCTACATCTTTACATCTCTCTTTACATCTTCTCTGTAGCCAAGAAACTGAACTCCACACTGATGTTCAACACTAGCAGCTTTTTCCAGGCAGGAGCAGAGATGATAGTTTTGTTGCAGATACAGTCATTCTGTCACACAGGTATTATACTTTTTGCCTTCTGGTGTCACTGCCATTCAGATAACAGGCAATTAGAAGTTTCTGGTTTCATTATCTTTTTCCCTCTCTTAAATATAAAAAAACTCCAGTGGTAAGAGATATTGGACTTGCAATTTAATGTGAATTTATTGTTTCCTGTTTAAGTACATTAAGTGCTTTGAATTTTAGTTTTATCATGACTGTGATTCACTGGCATACCCTTATTCCATTAGCTTCCCATCCTTGCTCAGTACTCTATCTTTTGTTCCATGGATGAAATACTCCTTCAGTACTGTAGCCCTACCTAGGTTACCTTTCCCCTCTGCTGAGTACTGACATAGCACAACTCCCAGTGATCCCATTTCTTCTTTCCTTGTTTCCTTTTTATTTGGATAGCTGGAGAAACTTTTGCTATTTGTTTTAATATAACTTTCAGTGTTTAACTCAGCTTGACTTCTGGCAGTTTTCACTTTATCTCAGCACATTATGAGCTCTTTGTGATCCATCTTGTGTTTTTTCTTTCTGTATGCTTATTCCTAATAATCTCCTTAGGGTATTTATTAATCCAGTGGTGTCTGGATTCCCTTCCTGCATTCCTCTTTGCACACAGACTGCTAACACTTTTGACAGAAAGAAGAGTTGTACATTCAGTTATTTGAACTGACTTCTGTAACACTTTGCATCAGTTCAACATAGTTTCCTGTGCTGGAATCAAGAACGTTTATTACACACATGTTTGTTCATCTACTGTTTATCTGTTAAACTTTCTTATTAGGGTCTTAATATTAGAAGTAAAGGCTCTTTTGTTGTCTCAGAGTGACCACACACAGTTTCATCCCTATATTACATCGTTTCTCCATGGTAACACCTCTTTGCCAATTTTCTCCATCTTAAAACTTTCTTTCACCTGGGTGTTTATACTGTTGCTGATTTACTTTTATACTGATTTACTGATTTATCCATTACTATATTCATTTTTGCTTTTTTCCCAAAAAGTTTTACAGAAAGCAAAAGAAATGTTATGTTTGCTTAGAGTTTTTTAAAGTGGTAGGGTACCAACCCTTCTTTTTTAAGAAACAGAACCAAAAACCAGACCACGTACAGCATGATCAGAAGTGGTGTAAATCTAAAATGATGATACCTTTAATCCCAATTTTATGATTAGACACTAAATTGGAGGGCAGAGATTTCACAAGCTCTCAAATCACAAGCTTTGCATCACACAGCTGCATAAAGCTTCCATAACATAAGCCCCACAATTCTCTTCATGTCACGCCCTGGCATGCTGTTATTCCTAGGCATTGTTACACATGTTCATGTACATGAAATATGGAGAAAAGATGAGCATAGCTCAATTATATTTCATCTCATTGATAGAATGTACTTACTGATCTTGTAATTGCGTGTTTCTGGATGTTTTCTTGGATTCTGTGTTATAATAGGCTGTAAAGGATTTGCAAAAAGATATAGCTATATCTTATGTCTTTTACAGGATTTCCATATTCTAAATCTGCTTCTCTACCTGGCTATGGAAAGAATGGCTTACATCAGGTAGGTATACATTTAAATACCTTCTCTGGGAAATAATGTCTCATAAATAGACCACTTGGTAACTAGTTGAAAATCTACACAGTAATAACACTTCAAAGGTGTTTTGGCTGCCAGCCCTGTCTGACAGATTCATACCCTGTGTGAGTAAGAGTTTGTCTCCCTGTAAGAAAATAAGACTTACTGAGGCATCTCCTTTTAATTGTGTGCATCATGAGCATTAAGAATTTTGAGTCTCCTCCCAAAACAAACAAAGGTCTAAAATGTACAGGCTGCACATATTAATAGATCACAGTATAGCTTGAATTAATGATAGAGACAGTTAGGCCTATAATTAGGCAAATAACAATCTTAGAGCAAAGCTGCTCCAGCCTGCATCCATTGCATTTCTTGAACCATATGTTCTGTTTTTTTCCAGTATGCACTCACATGTGTGTGTA
Source organism: Cephalopterus ornatus (assembly GCA_013396775.1). Classification (NCBI taxonomy): domain Eukaryota; kingdom Metazoa; phylum Chordata; class Aves; order Passeriformes; family Cotingidae; genus Cephalopterus; species Cephalopterus ornatus. The sequence goes on from VZRE01012620.1 coordinate 177,301, forward strand.
TGTATATTTATATACACACACAGTCATTGTACTTTTAAGGTAGGGAGGAAACTACAGACAGAATGAAAAGCAGCAACCTAGAAAGAAAAATGCCTAAAAAAATTATCATCAGATCAAACTAGGCATTTTTTTCCTAACCCTTTTTTTGCAACTTCTATTAGTCTTCAGAAAAAAAGACATCTTTGACACTGTGGCCTCTCTTTCTCTCTGGCACCTAGCATTATGGGTGTTCAGTTCATGGCTTATATTTTTAGGTGAAAAATCATTATGGTTTATAGTGATAAGCTGTCAATACATAGATGTGTGGGCACTTACATTTTGAAGATTGATTTGTGTCCAAATCACATGGACAGGAACTCATTCAAATTCCCTTCTTTCTCCAAAGGAAGATGTTAAACCTGCAAAAGCACATGAGCAGGATTAAACTTGCCCAGTGATAAGAGTCAAACTGAGTGTCACTGGAAGGAGCTACAAGAGAGCAACTATCAAGGAGTAGCTAAATGGATTTTTCAGTAGCTCCTGAAAGTTCCATCCTTTTGAGTTTACAGGACTAATTGTGCATGTGTTGCTTCGATACCTGGTTGCTTGAATTCTTCTCTGAAGCAATGAGTGGCGCTGAAATTTGATTGAAGAAATTTGAAACCTATTACCACCTATAAGTCAAGAGTTTTTTCCTGACTTTTCAGAAGTGTTGCCAGTAACCTGAAGTGATCAAGGCACTGAAGTGCCCAGCCACTTATGCCCAGACACTGTGATGGTGAGGCAGCAAAGCCATCCCGAGGCTTCCCACAGATGAGTCCAAAGCAAATTCAGGAAGCCATGCAATGTGGTGGGAAAGCAGCAGATGGCAGCATCTGTCCCACCTCAAGGGTCCCAAACCTGTAGAAAAGTTGAAAAGGTTGTTCATAGTCAAATTCTTGGGGCCAAAATTCCTCTTAGAATAGATGTCCCCTATTGTTTGGATTGTAGGTTCATACCAGCTTTTGTGGTTTGTTATGTTTAATCAGCCATCCCAGTGCTGCATAACAGAACAAACCAAAAGCAAACAATAAGGAGCCTTGCAGGTTATTGTGAACATAGCTATGCACACTGTTGATACCCTATTAGGAAAANTCATATAATAATGCTTTTCTGATTTCCTGTACTGTTTTTCATAATAACGTTTGCCAGCAAAGGAAAAAGATAGCACATGTAGCACAGTTCTCCCTGGCCTTAGCGGCACCAGCAATGTGAAGCCGAAAGCAGGAGAAAAGTTTCAGTGTAGCAGAAGTGAATTGTGATGGTGTCAGTAAGGTGTCTGCATCACAGGGAAGGGCATGTGACAGTTTCAGTTTTACCTTGCTTGCTTGAACAGTTAGTTTGACTGAGACTTATTTCTCGTTGTCTCACTCAAGGATCCGTATTTCGGCTGTGTAGCACCAGCTGGTTTTCTTTTTTTTTCTCTCAACAATGCACAGAGTGGTTTTGTTGTGTATTTTGATGCTACATTGCTTCTTTCTTTTTCTGTCAGCCTGAAAACATGGGCCAGTATGAAACGGACCAGGAGGCGAGCTGGGGGATGAAAGGTACATTGCAATATTATTTCCACTCTGCTTTGTGTTTTCTTCCTTTGAGAATGTTTGTTAACATATTGCCATAAAGGTTACTATTCTGAGGTCATCTTGTAGTTCTCCTAATAAGGACTAGACAGAGACACAGCTCAGTATCATGTTTATCACAGAGAATCTTCTTTTTACAAAGCCAAACATACAGGCCTGACAGAAGTCCTGCAAGTCATAAGGTGATGCAACCAGGCTGAGTCAATAGTATGATCCTCGATATGTGACAACAGACTCTCTGGTGTTGGTCTCATGTCAAAGACAGAAGAAAAATTAGGATAGTCACTCCTTCAAGACTAATTTGAAAAAAAAGTCCATTGTGCTTCCTGTTTGTGCTGCAGTGTGGTTAAAATGTACAGAATTCAAAAATGAGAATTTATTTGCATTATATTTTTTTATTGCAGTTTAAGTGGACTATGAACTATATGGAACTTGAGTTGGAATTTTCAAAAGAGCTGAGAAATTTTAGGAACATGCATCAATTCCTGGGGAAGAGTAGGATTTTATTTCCAAGACACATGAACTCATTTTAAAAATCTTATTCTGATACTTCACTTTATGCCTCTGTGTTGATACAAATCTTTGTCTCTATGTATGAATAGTTTAAAGTACAGGTTTTGAAAAGTAGACTTATCTCTGATTTCATTTCAGACCATAAAAAGGCCTGTGAAAACATATTGGCTATCCTGGTTGCATTTAATAATCACAGAATACATGATTTTGTGGTAGTCATATAGTTGCACAGACCTACTAGAATTCTCTTTTGCTAGCGTAGATTCCAGGATTCATTGTCCACACACCCCCAAATGACTTTTTCTTCACTATCATTATTCCCACTGCAGTCAGCTCAAGTGCAGGATGTTGACATCTTGGAATATTGTGTTATCTCAATGGTTTTCATATATGTTCCCAAACTGACATGCCTGTAATAATCCATATATTTTAACTATTTTCAGTAAAGAACAATAAGGGCAGGACTTTTGGATGACAGACTGACTTAACTCTGCACAAAAGCCTCCTGTAAAAAGAAATTCCCAATTTTGCCAGATATACTCACCGTGTAACCCAATGGCATCAGGAGATGGATTTTCTGTAATAAACCTTTGATTTCAAGGACTGTTGCTTTGGTAATAGACAGTGTTATAGGCATTCAGTGCATGGGGGTTAAATTCTTACTATGCATGCAGTTATACAAAAACTATTGAGAGGAGAGAAATGTAGTAGTGTAACAACTTTCTGACGTATCTAAATGTTTATTGTGGTGACACTAAAAGAACCTTATAAATTCTAAACTAAGACCCTGTTCTCATTCTCTTGCAGAATACAAGGTAAGAAGGGCTTTTCCAACACTGGAAGAACAATCAGATTCAGCACTTCCTAGCAAGGTTACATGGGTTCCTTTCTTTTATTTTTTTTTTGTTAATTTTTGTCCCAGTGCAATATTTGTCAAATCAGGATGCAAGTATGTACCATTTAAATTAGTAAGTTCCTTACACAGCCATTTCCACATATCAGAATCAGATTCAGCTGGAGTTCATATGCTCTTGTCTTTTTAACAGATTTATCCTTATGAAACACTTATTGTAACAAACCGAGTTCGTGTGAAATTGCCTAAGGATGTGGACAGGACCAGGCTGGAGGTAGGAATGATATTTGCTCAACAGCTTTGCAAGCATTTGTCCTGTTTGTTTACTATCCTAGATGTTCCTGTGCCTAAGTAATAGCAATGGAGAAGAGAGGAATAACATTATGTATTGTATTTTATTTTATTTCCAAAAAATCTGTATGTAGGCAATTTAACTAAAAAAGAAATTAACCAAAAACCTAGCAAATGTCTGACCAAATGGTGTTTTAGAAAGATGCTGATGAAACCCATTAGTTTTGAGTGATTATACGGGATATTGAAAGTTCAAGTGGGGAGTGTGGAAACTTGGACTTTGTTTTATTTTTAATTCCTGTAAAAAACATCCTCGTAGAATAACCTAAATGTTACAAGTAGTCTCAATTTATCCTACAAATACATGGGCCTACGTTTCTAGTCCATTGTCTTAATCAACCTTTCCTTTTGCGGTGTGATCCATGGCCGCTGTGCTACAGTTTTGCTGTAGCATCCACCGCCCTCAAAGAGTAGTAGTATAAGATGGAGAAATGCAAATATAATTTATTATAACAGAATGCTTAGTTTCCAAAAGTCAAATCCTGAAGTTGATGTTCAGGCAAAATTCCTGAGGTTGATTTTTTTTTTTTGACTGACCAATGACAGGACTGAATAAAGACTCACGTAAATTAATGTATCTTTCTGTGAATTACTATTAAGAATAAGAGATATTGTAATAAAAATTAAGTGATAACAATATTAGACTTTTGGGAATATTTATATTTAAATGAATTTACTGTATTTTTAACTTGATAATGTGACAAGAAAAGAAGAAGAAAAATTAATTTTAAAGCAAGAAAATAAGAAAAAATTTGAAGGACCAGAAAGTTCCTCATTAAAGATCAATTTTTAAAAACAAATTAATTTATCACATTTGCATACATGTAGTAGGTTTTCACATTGGTGTTATCTTCTTAAATACTTCGATGTGCCTGTCGCTTGATTATTCAGCAAGTAGTGTTGCTTTGATTGTAAGGAAAAAAGAGCCTCAAATATGTGCTGTTTTAAGCCTGGGGTATAGCAAGGCATAATAGCAATAATAAAAAGCATGATGAGTCCAGAAAAAGGAGCAGGGAATTGGGGGGATGCTCATCTGGACATGTCCTATAAAGTATTCTTTTATGTATATACATACACATGTGTATGTGTGTATTAAAGAATAGAGTCTTTGTTTAAATGCATCAGACTGGTCTGAATAGCAAATGTAGCTCTAAATTGCTTTTTTACGACAACATACAGTTTGCTTTGGATGGGTCATGCCTGTCCTGGCTGCCATTATCCGTAATTCATACACGGTCCTCAGCTGGGATTGCTGTTTGTTTAACATTGGAGTTGCTCAGCCTGCCTCACACCAGGTGTAGAACAGGGCCTGTGGGCTCAAGGAGCCCCACCACTTCAAAGATTTCACAGAGATTTGCAAAAAAGAACAATAAACAAGATCTGCTTCAAACCTGCATCAGAAAAGCAATGAGGGGACCAAGCCAATCCTGCTGATTGCTGCACTGTGCTAAATGCGTGTGTCTGCAGGAAGGACTCCTTTGTAGACCACCTTACATTAAATAGGGATTGGTAGTTTTGTAAAACAATTAAATTAGCAGAGTTTTAATAGGATTGCAACTACTGAAAAAGCAGAGCCAGCTGCTCATCTACACATTCAAACCATATGCAGAGTTAAGTGACGAGCACAAATCATTTCCTTCCCTGCCAGCCTCTTCCCCTCTTCCCTGACCTTTTCTTCCGTGTTACAGAATTGCTAGAAATAAGTGGCTTTGGATAGAAATGCAGTTGATCGTTATTTCCTCTTGTGGCAGAAGAGGAAGATTGTAACGTACTTATTGACTCGTGCATTCAGCAGATTTCAGGCTTGCGCAAGACCCAGGACTATGTGAGCTTATAGGTTTGCACAGAAACAGACCGGGCTTACACACATGGACACAGACACACACCATCTCTTAGTAGAGGGCCCACATAACATATCTTGGTATCTTCAAGCTGTTGAGGACAACGCTGGGAATACTAGAAGCAAGTACTGAAGTCAAATTTTACCATTTCTTGACGTTCATTTCACATTCACTACAGGGTTTGATTCAATGCTTGAAATCTCTAGGAGGCAAGTGCTCTTTCCAGTCAGAATTGGTTGCCAGCTTATGTTCTACTTTCAGCCTGCACAGCCTATGTCATTTGCGAAAGGGCTGGATTTTTCCTACGGAAGTGGACATTGCAGTGCTAAGTCCATGTATTGTCCAAACTGTAGAGTGATATATCTAGGAGAATATTCTAAGAAAAAAAACCTGTTCTAATACACTAATTTTATTCTGATCAGTTCTGTGGGTTTAAGCCACACCTTGCCCTCGCTGCTGCAAATCAGAACAAGCTCCTGGGTGTGATGACTGTGGCCAGGGTACAGGTGGTGCCAGTGAAAGGAGACTTAGAATCATTGTGTTTCACGTCAGCTATCAAACCTGAAAGCAGTCTTACCGTGTCCTGTATGTTTAGAATATCTCACACGTGATGTTTCTGATTTCCTGGTCTAGACATAGGAGCAGTAAGGTGGCTGAATTTGCATGAGCTAGATTTATTTAACAGCCATCTCACAAGCTGACTTGAAGCAGGCTCCAGTTTGTGAAACAGTTTGTTGTGAACTTTGAATGATCCAGCATAGATGTCATGGAAAAGCCAGCATTGTTTGTCTCTGATTCTCTCTTCCAAGGGAAGTCACATATATTGAGTGTTCCTATCATGAAAAGTGAGCTCAAGTAGATGGTATTAGCTCCTGGGGTCAAACTAAGGGAGGCTGCAACGAAGCCTTGGATGATATTCAAGGACCGCAGGAGGGTGGGGGTTTAATGGATGGCAGTGTTTTCCTAACTTTGCTCCCACTGTGAGTATTTTTTAGATTACGCTGTTGTGCAAGAAATTTATTTAAAGGATTATAAAAATATTTTCTTGTAAAAATGCATATTTTTCCAAGGCCAAGAGGTATCTAGAGATTAGGAAGGCTCAACTGGTAATAAATGCACTCAAATAATAGTAATTCTTTCTTCAAAAGTACATGTATCTAAGCGTAGAAACACTCAGCATGTTTTTGTTTGCCTTTTTTAACTCAGCAGTGAGACAGAAGTACCTAGTTCCTTGTGTTTCTCCAGGAGATGTTTATGCCAACAGTGAACTAATACCTATAGCATTGAGAACTGGTTATAGTGAACAGCCTGCTGATTTTTAAATACATTGCTGGCTCTTTGACTTTTTAATAAATAGCCTAGATCTTGCTTTAGTAAAAGCTGATTAGAAATGCAAGGAATTTACAGTAAATAAGGATTTGGCCAAGTAAGTTTTTTTAGAAGCTTCTCCCTACCACGCTGCTGTTTATTGTAATGTTAGATGAACGGAGAAGCATTCCCCTGAGCTATTCTGACAGGAAATGGTGAAGAACAAGTTCATTCAGATAATGTTGCAGAACAACAAAGCAGTAGCACAGGGGTGGATTGTACAACCTGAGTGGAGAATACAAATTGCACCCTCATAGCATCTGCAGATGACACGAGCTTGGGGGACCAAGCCTCCATTCAGAGGGACCTGGCCAGGCTGGAGGAATGGTTGACAGACTTCATGGAGTTCTGTGAAGATAAATCCAGATTCCTGCCTTTGTGACTGAGTAATGCCATTCATCAGAACAAGATGGGGGAAACATCAGGTACTTGCAGAAAAGTAAATGATGATCCTGATGGAAAACAAGCAGAACGTGAGTCGGCAGCTCAGCTTTGTAGTAAAGGAGTTATAGAGTAAACCATTCTCTTCTCAGATGTAGGCACTGGAGAGGCAACAGTCACAAGTTGCAGGAAGGGAAATTACAACTGAATACAAGGGGAAAGTTCCTCACTGAAAGAGTAGTGCAGTGAACAGGTTGCCCAAGAGGCTGTGGAGTCTCTATCCCTGAAGGCATGCGAAATACAGCTGGACAAGGCCTTAAGGAACATGGTCTAATTTTAAAGTTGGCCCTGCTTTGAAGACCTACATAACTCCCTAATTTGCTTAGATTGGTATATTCTTTGAAGACATAATATAATTATAAAACATGATTATTTGGTGAACTTGCTGCAACAGCATTTGAAAAAAAAAAACGAACATAATTGGTCTCTTTTGGAACTTTTTATCTTTCTTTTTTTCTCGTGTAAGGGCTTAAATGTAACTGTCCTGGAGCAAACTTCCCCATTTTGAACAACTCAAGTCCTGAGTTTTCAGGGACTATCACCTTTGGATGGTACACATTAGCACATTCCTTTCCTGGTGGTTTCCCAGTGGTGTTCCACATGGCCTTTTTCACTTTTTCCCAAAGGAAGTTGGGCTTAGGACGCTTTTGAAAATCTTGATAAAACTCTTTAAAGTACTTGAATCCTTTTATGATTTAAGCCTTGGGCTCCTAAAAGCATGTACTTAATACATTTATCTCAGATTGGATGTTGTTTGCCTGGTCTTCATTCACAGTCATGAGGTTCAAGTGCTTGCAAATTCAAATTGATGGTTCTTGCCCAACTGAATAGATTTATTTCTTTTTTTCCTCCTGAAGTTGCTTTTATCACAGAGTATAAGGTTTTGTTTGTGGTCACGGGCTGGTAGTTTTGAAAGCCAATATAGTTAGAGTCTTCTGTTAGGAAACCATCTTGTAGTGTTTTCATTTGATTTTCTTATCTTAATGTATCTTAGTTTTTTTTAGCCTTTTTTTTTGAATGTCAGAAGTTAAAAGCATTACCCCTTCATGCCTATCAAATCCAGTAGAAAAGTAAATTATTCCAGTTTTTGTTTGAGCCTGTTCATTCTTTGTTTAACAAGGATACACTGAAACAACTGCAAAGTGAAAAACATGCTTTGGAATGTCAAGTAGCAAAGTTTCATTTGCCACCTTGTTCTCTTGTAAACAGAAATGAGAGATTTAAACATGGGTGCAGTCTTGTTTGAACAGAGCACTCACATTAATTCAAGCATGCTTTTCCTCCTGGAACTGCTTGTCTGGATTTGCTTTAGGGATAACATTTTTTTCCACTAGTTTTTATTCAGCAGTCACGCTGGGTTCTAGCCATTTGGGCTGCAAACATTTTAGGACTTGTTTCCAGTATTTGAGCCTGCATTTATAAGAGCCCAATCTCCTAGGTGTCATTCATACAAGTAATGTTGTGTGTCCCACCTCCTCTGCAGCTCAGATGAGGAAAATTGGAGCAAAACTGGAATGCTGTGTGTTTTAACATAGAGAAGTGCAGTCTGTAGTTTGGGGCTGGATTTGAGGTTACGGGCTCACTTTGCAATGAAGCTCATAAGCTGGGGTGAAAAAGTGCAAGTCACTGACTTCAGTGGAACTACTTCATACTGTTTAACTTGAAAAATGTATGTATGGCATTTCTTATTCTACTCACGTGCGTGTGTTGTGATCAGTGATGCATGTCTGTATCAGTTTTCAAAGCCTTTACAAAAGGAGCCATTATAAAATGAAAATATGCATTAGAAATGATGCAATATCATGTGAAAACTAATTTCTATGTGAATGGAAACAGAGTAGGAGTGAACAGACATTAGATGTGGACCATTCGTATTACAGATGCACTAAAGTCCAGACTAAGGGAAACTGGAAAATCTGCTTTAACAATAAGGTATTTTTTACCTAAATCAAATGAAATTTTTGAAACTCAAAATCTTCTTTATGTTTTCATAATTCGGTAGGAATTTCTATATGTGGGTTTATTTGTGACTTATTTCCTTAATTATATTTTTCTCAATTGTATTTTTATCAGCAGTCTGCCGAAGGCAGTGACTTATGTCAGTGTCAGGATGAAAATTTTCATTTGGTTGAATGACAGGATGATGCCATAGCTTATCCTCAGAGATGTTCTATGTGTACGCTGTTTACATAATATAGTGATATACCTGAGAGAAATATTTGAATTTTTTTTCAGTATTTTGTATCTTTATGGATAACTCAACTGGGAAAAATACTGACTATACAATGCTACTACAGAATATTTTCTGTGTGCCTTGTGATACTTCACAAGAGATTAGACTGGAAGTACCCCTGTGCTGAGTGGAATGCAGCTTCTCTGTGAAACTTCATGGTACCCTGAAATACTAAACAAGATACATCCACAGATCCAGGAGCCTTGCGTAGATGTTTGGGGTGACATCGGCATGGGGAAGGGTTTCAGACTCCTTTTGTCACAGCTTTCATTAGGAACCCTTTTGGGGACCAACATTGCTATGTGGAGGGGGATCTACATCTTCTGCCGAGGCTTGGCTGTACAAGGGCTCCAACTATCTGGGGATGTGACTAATTGCCCTCATCTCACATAACCACAACTGTAGTGCCTGCTGCCTTTTCCTCTGGTCAGTGGAGCTGCCCTGTTATCTTTTGATACCTTTTGAAGTTCATTAGGTGTCAATTCATGCCGTTTCTTAACTTTCCCTTCCCTATCACATAATTACTTAATAGTTTGAAATATTTATTGAGCATGAAGCTTAATTACACCGTAGATGAGCAGAACATTCAATACTCCCTTGGGAATCTGGCACATGGCTAATTACGTCTTTGTAATTAGCCATGCAGCACGCTTAGAAGAAACCTCTAAGCCTGCCGAGCCCCAGCAGTGCAACAGAAAGAGAGGTGACGAGTGCAGACCTTGTGAAAGCAAAGTGAGGATTCAAAATTCAATAGAAAAAAGAGAAAATTTTCCAGCAAATTATGATTGGGCATCTGAAAGTATTATTTGGGCTAAGTTTGAGAGGCATGAGAGAAAGGAATGGAGAGGCAGGGAAGAAGAAAAAAAACTAGCTTTTATTTCTTGATGTGTGAATCAGAGATTGGAAGTGTTACAAGGACTTTGAATAAAAATGAATTGAACTAGACAACTACTTAAAATTGCACTCTATAAAAGAGTGCACAGTAGTGCTTCAGAGTGAGACTAGCTGAAAGATTCACTCTGGATTCAAACAAAGGCATTGTAATGCTCAGCTGTCATTTCCTATGAACATAATAAAACAAAAAGCAAAAGTGAAAGAAACCTGAAGTTTTAAATTTCTCTAGGAATTAGGACTTTGATTTTTCAAGTCTTCAACTCACCACCTCCTGCTACCCACTATGTTCTTTCATTGGTTCTATATTGACTCCTGAGGAAGTATGATATCCTCTGAATTTCCTGTGTCATCACATTTTCACGTGAGGACTCCCATCCAATTACTGACACAGAATAGAGGTGCTTGTGCAGCATGACCTGGTCACCACGTACTGCAGGGCGGCTGTAGGTCAATTGAAATTTTCTCTTATTCACACGAATGCCATGTTTCTAAGTGTGCTGATTTTGGCTGGGGTAATTTTCTTCACAGTGGCTGGTACAGAGCTATGTTTTGGATTTGTGGTGATCACGGGGTTGATGATATACCAATATTTTTGTTATTGCTGAGCAGGGCTTACACAGAGCCAGCAAGGCCTTTTCTGCTTTTTGTACTGCCACACTGGCGAGGAGGCTGGGGGTTCATAGGAGGTTGGGAGGAGACACAGGTGACCCAAACTGACCAAAGGGATATTCCATATTGTATGACATCATGCTCAGTATATAAAGTAAGGGAAGAAGGAGAAAGGGGGGATGTTTGGAGCGATGGTGTTTGTCTTCCCAAGTCACTGTTACATGTGATGGGGCCCTGTTCTCCTGGGGATGGCTGAACACCTGCCTGCCCATGGGAAGCAGTGAATAAATTCCTGGTTTTTATTTGCTTGTGTGCACAGCTTTTGCTTTCTATATTAAACTGTCTTTATCTCAACCCATCTTCTAGCTTTTACCCTTCTGATTCTCTCCCCAGTCATGTTGGTGGAGAAGTGAGCGAGTGGCTGCATGAGGCTTCGTTGCTGGTTGGGGTTAAACCACGACACTAAGTATTAGTTTCAACCATCTCTGAATTACATTAAAAGCTCAGTTATTCTTGGGGAAGAGAAATCTCATTTAATTAAATAAAAATTGTAACTCTGTCTAGAATTATTACTGTCTTTTTAGCAGGCCACAGAAATCTAAAGACAAGCCTTGTTAACTTACAGTGAAACACACTACTTCTTTCTGAGAACACTGGTGGAGCAAGAATTTGAACGTGCAATTAATAACTTTTGTTCTGAAAGAGTCAAAAATGAGCGTGTGTTTGTACCATTTGTTTTCATGTTCATGTTTCGTAGAGCACGAGGATTTTCTATTCTAGTGGTTGCATTGCAGTGGAGAGATTTAGCACAGCTTAGTTCTGTATATCATAATAACAAACATCTGCATTTTTAATTCTTCCATTGTGCATTTGTATGTTTTAGGAGAGCTAGCTACATAATTACAACAAGGTGTGGTGACCCTGCTTACACAGTGCTGTGCCCTATAGGTAACATCCAGGTGAGGAATAACAGCAGCAGCATTTTGTTCCCAAACTGCAGGCCACCTTCAGGCTTCCCAAACTGAGACCCCAAGGTTGTGATCCCATATCTCTAATCCCAAATGCTGTCAGTGCAGGTGAGAGATTGTGCTTCTGAAAACATGACTCCTCTTCTATGGATGCATCTAATGGACCCTCAGTACTTTACTGAACTTGAGTCTCACTGTCTTTTTCTGATTTCGCATGCAGGCTGGCACAAAATGCTATCCAGAACAAAAGATTGAGCACTACTGACTTTGCAAGCCCCAGATTAATACATTTTTTTTTCAAAACAACATGATGCCATAGTCCTTTGTATTGTAGCAATTTCACACTTAAACTTATCCCAAATGGTGATCTGATGCTGTGAGCTCCAGTATAGCAGTCTTTTTAGTGAAGAACCATCTTGAAACTGTTTACCTTATCTTTTAGCAAGGTTTTCAGGTAGCATCACCTTAAAATCATTATGTCACTTCCAAAATTACCTCACAGTCAGTTCAGAGTGTGGGCAGAATGGGACTACATCATGGTCTTCTCTACTCTCCTTGGTGTCTGCAACGTGCCCAACTTTGCCATTGATGCAGAGCAGAGAAGGAGATGGAGTTAAGCTGCCTGAATATGGCCAAATTGTCACAAAGGGAACTAGGAATCACTTACTAGCACACTGTAAAACACCCAGACTTCCTATGTAAACAAGGCCAACACTAGTAAAAAACAAGGGAATGATTGTTACTTTTACTATTAAGTTTGGCCATTTCTTTAATGGCCCAATGATGCATTATTAACATAGCTGGATATTTTAAGCAGATCCATTCCTGAAAAAAAAAAGGAAAAAGAAATCATGTTCTTGGCCTTGTAAAGCACTGCTTTACACACACATATTCTCTCATACGTCAAGATGAATATCCTGCCTATTCCCTACTCATAATTTTCAATTTCCCTTCTTTTGTTTGACTAATGAGAGAAGGAAATGCTTCAGTTAAGACAAATTAATATTCCAATAGCTGAGAAGAAGCATAAATCAGTCCAAGATTTCTTAGAGGTGCATTTTTCTTTTTTATATGTTTGGGAAGATCTCTAGGTTTTAAAGCTGTAAGGTTTAGGAAAGTCCCAACAATAGTGCAGACGAAATTTAATATCACATATACAAAGAAAAGTATGAACATTAACTTCCCACACGGGCCTATTCCCATGGTGTTTAGACCCTTCAAATACTTGTAGACATTTACCGTATTTTCCCTCAGTCATTGCTTGGCTGAGCTTATACATGCTGAGGCCTTTTAGTCTTTTCTCATAAATCAAACTGCAGCCCGTGAGTACTTCTGTTGCTTTTGAAGCTTTGCCAGTTTGTTGACATCTTTCTGGGATCAAGATTTATTCCAAAGTTCGAAGACAAAACTGTAGTCATTGCTGCTTCTAGGGTCAGTCCCAAAGCTAGAGCCCAGGATGCTTAAGAAAGGGATGGTGAAAGTTTCTGAGATGCAGAGAGAAATGAGTGGGAATTCTGCTACACTGTGCATAGACTGTTGTCCTTGGAGAGGAGGGTGTTCCCTTCTACTAGATTTATTTTTGCGTGTGGATAATGCATTGATGGAGTAAGAAACTTTGCTAATATTGCAGTCTGGTTTTAAGTCCTTGAGATGAGAGCATGTGTGGAAGAAAATTAAAAGCAGAGAAACTGTCTAGTGGAATGGATATGGAAATAAGTCAACTTGTGCTTTCCCCATCTCAGTCACTGCATCCTTGGGCTGGAAACTCTCAACTGCTTTTGTAACAGGCAGAACCAACTGAAAACTTGTGTAAGGAGGAAAGAAAATGATGCTGTTGTAAAACAAAACTTTGGTACAATTAGAAATGAGTGCATGCAAGGAATGAAGGTGATGTCATCTGGACACAAGCACAGGAGCAGAGTGCACAACTAATTCATACTGTCTTGGATATCTGTGTGTGGACTGAATTATCACAAAGCCTGAGGGCAAAGCAAAATGATAGATGGCGAAGTACAGCATGAGAGAGGAAAGGGGGAAATGCACAGCTTTTGAAATGCACACTGAGATGTGTGGCAAGCTTCATTGGACGGTGAAGGTGTAGCAAGCATTTGGCACCCTAGAGAGATGGGGTGATTTAGGGCACGCTGAGCTTCCCTCCACTGGCCTTCAGTACTGAAACAGATCTGATGAGACCACAGCAGTTTTTAGGAATACAAGGTGTAAATTACCTCAGGAAAATGGTGAAAACATACTCCTTTTAAAGTTTTACATTTTCTATAGTTTTGGATGATAGGCAAAGTGGATTTACCTGCAGGGTGTAGGCTTTCTCATTTTCTCTTTGAGAACGAACTACAGTTTATCACTGCTTTCTTCTGAGCGAGGGATCATCTCAGGTCTTATTCACAATCTAGAAATAAAAATAAAATGCAATATGATACACTTTGCTCATCCAGACTCCTTTTGCAATTCTACAACCTATAGACATGTTCCTTGCTGTAAGAAATTGCTGAAGTTAAGCTTATTCTCATTTGTCCACTGAATTACCAGGAAAATGTTTTTAAAAAATTGATGCAGAGAGGAGTTACTTTTTCTTTCCAAGCCCAGTAGAATTAAATTCTGTCAGTGAGAGATTGTTTCTAAAATACATTGTCAGATGTTGCTCATTTCCATGCAAAAAGGGGTCTTCTTTGCCAAATATGCATGGCGTGTTTGTTCCATTCTATGAGCAGCGCTTATGGTGGGTTGCTGTCATTGGTCAAATGAAAAATGAAGGCTCAGTTCCAAACTCTTAGTCACTGTTGTTCTGAGTATGTGGAATCTCGAGGGGAAAAAACCAAGGCTGTCCTTTTTTGAGAAACCACAAGGCCCAGTGATGACCATTCAAGGTAATTATATGTAGTGATTTCTTACAAACAATTTCATTAGTTTTCTTTGAGTAATTTACATGACAAAGTCACTGTTAATAAATGGAAAGTAAAATTTTACTCTCAAATTTATAAAAAAAAATAGCTTTGTAAGACAGGGCAAATTGGGCAGTGTTCATCCTGGTCAAGTAAACCATTGTGGGATTGCCAGAGCATGTTAGCTTGCTACCTGCCACAATTTTGGCTAATACAGGGTAGCACTTTTCCAGCTGATGCTGGGATCTGATTGAAATGCTGGACAACCTTGGCCTATTTGAATTACTGGTACATAGTTTAAAGGACCCAGTGGCTTCCCTTCCCCTGGGGAATGCTGTGCTCCCTCCTACCTTCAGCACCCTCAGTTGCCCTCAGTGCTTGCTGGTAGCGTTCATTATTCATACTCGTGAGGAATGTGTCTCCTTTAACATTACTCCAGGTTTGCTTGCTGGCATGTGTCTGGAGAGTGAGTAATGTGGACTAGATGGTGTTTTTGAGCCTTCTCCAAGTGATGAGAACATTGGATCCAGGTTTTTCACCACCTGGGAAGTCCTGCAACCAGGAAACAGTGAGCTGAAAGGGCTGATGGCCTTCCCTTGAAATGACTCAGTTGTCTAATGTGTGAAGGGTTTGATTCTGCTGTGTGAGGCAAGTCCAAGCATTTCTTGTGCTTAGCAGCTTTGTGGGACCTAATTTTTGGATGCAGGTGGTACTTCAGCAAATACTGAGATGCTGAGGATGGGGCTTTCTGGGTGTTCCTGGAAGGAGAACTGTGTCTGGGAAGCTTCAAGTCAAGAGCTTGGTTGGGGAGGAGAGAGTTAAATTGCAGGGCTCGTCCCAGATTTCAAGGAAATCTTTGTGGAAGACAGGCAGGAGTCCGTGTTTAAAAATTGTGATTTGCAATTATCATTGCATTGAATCTGTCCCTTAACTCATCAGAAACAGAAAACCATAACTGATACTGATGAAGTGCTTGAGCAAGGGTCAGTCCACAATTATCAGAAGAATTTTACATTATATTAATTTCTAATCCATACATTCACTTCTTCTGCCTTTTCTGTGTGTATAATAATAATTGTTACGGAATTGTTATCCTACCTCCTTCCAATTCTTTATATTGGATTTCTTCCCTTTCTCTTGATCTCACTTTTTACCTTTTTTTCTTTTTTTTTCTTTTTTTTTTAATACTGAATCACGAAAACATCAAATAGAAGCATATTTCTTGACATTTAGAAAAAAACCAACTTTATCCAACTTGGACTTCTGACTAGGGTCTATGCCCATGGTTAAGCGCATTTTGGATTTAAGAGTTTAGCAATGTGCTCTCTCCTTTGTTACAAGGCTGCTATTAGTGGATCAGTGTGGTGTCCACTGCTCTCATTAAAGATCAAGGCAAAACAAATCCAACTCTGAAATTACATTGTTATCAATCTCTTTAAAGTCCTGGAATGACTTAAATTTGTTTCAGTGTGCTCTGTCATCAAGCACTCTGGATAAACACATGCTCTTTCCCAAAAACCATAGCTTATGCTCAGTTGGAACTATATTGAAAAGACTTTTTTTTTTTTTTTTCAAAAGTCACTATTGCCATCAATAATTTAATTTCCTAGCTACTCTGAGTTCATTTGGTTTTGATGCAATCTTTTCCAGAACCAATTTTGGAATTTAAATGCAAACCCTAATACATTATTTTGCGGTGTGTTTTAAAACTTAGAAAGGGCAGAAATATTCCTGTGCACAGATGATCTTAATAATACCTTTCGTATTTTCATTTTCAAGAGGCATTTGTCCCCTGAAGAGTTCCAGGAAGTCTTCAAAATGAGCATTGAGGAATTTGATCGTCTGGCACTTTGGAAGCGGAATGACCTGAAGAAAAAGGCCCTGCTTTTCTAAACCCTCCTGGATAAAATATGTGCTTAATCAAAACAAAAATAGTCTTGCCAGAACTATCACATGCACTTGCTGTTGAACCATTGTCCAGCTTCATTGTGTTAGTATGTGTCGGGGGAAACAAGACAGATTAGATGGTAATGTGTTGGGATACAGAGAATTTGCTAATCCTGCATTTCCAGCCGGTTTTGTCAGTAACTCCTGGTCCTACCCAGTTTACAACGTGCGAAAAATCTAGCTTTAAATTTATTATTGCTTGCAGTTATTGCTTGATGCAAATGGAAATTCTGAAAGGAAGAGAAAAAAGTGTAGCTGTGACACAGGAAACGCATCCAACATTTTGTTCCATTAGGTTTTATAATGCAATTTTTACAAAATCAAGTAAGTAATTCATATGAAATTTTCCAACGGGGGATCACATGCTATTAAAAATATGGTAAAAGCCAAAGAAAAGCATATCCGCAAGCAATTACTGCAATTGTTTATGTGTGGTACTTTTTAAGAATGAAAGCAAAAATATGGAAGCACCTTAATTCTACTTCTTATATTTAAACACAGCGTACTCTTTAAAAGGTCCTATTTGTCTAGAAGGTAACTAGCTATCTTTAATTACAACGCCAGAGTTTTTATTTTATTAAGAATATATTGTGACATAAAACAGTTATAATTACTAAAATGTATACAGACCTACTTAAAGATTTAGTCCCATTCATCAGGAAAACTGAAGCCTTATACAAAACTGGTTTAAGAGTGTATTGTGCCAGTTGACTGTGTTCTCCTACTAGTTTGGGGTGTTTGGAGAACTTTTTTTTTTACATTTCATGCTGATAAAAATATCATGCAATCTTAATTAGTATGTAGATAGATCTATCTACCTATAAGAGAATTATTTTCATTATATGTCCTAAGTGAAGACATTCTTACTCTTGCAACTTTCTGGCTTTACATGATAAGCCATGAGAACTGTGATGGCAATTGGTAGATGTGAAAATGGAACAGTTCAGCATAAAATGTAACAAAAAAAGCTTGGTGTGCTCTATCAATAATACAGCCAGTTATAATCAAATATATAAAACCCTCATGCATTACTATTTGCATGTTTCTGTACAAATCAATTTGAAAAGAAACAAACCTATGTGATACTGGTGCACTACCTTGAAACTATCTTAAATAACAAGAAAAGCTAACAAAATCTAAGCGTTTGATATGAGCGTTAGACCTTAATATCTCTTCCAGCTGAAAGACTGTATTAAATTTAATAGTTTCATATGGTCAGAAGTATGGTTGCTGACAAAGAATGTTTTAAAGTGAGTTGCTAGTTTTGTGTGATACTAAAAAAGCATTACAAAAAGTACGTTTTTCAGCCATGTGTCAGTATTTTGCATTTTTACTGCCTTGAATGTTTGTATTCACCTCCTACTTCACTATGTCTTTTTGCATTTCCTTAAAGTAACTGGTTAATATATGCACTACAACACACTATTTCAACTTGGAAAAATCATAGCATTGAACATGCCTTCTTCTAACTAACATTCAAATTCCATGCTGTTGGAAATAAATATTTTCTCATGACCTAAATGTTTTGTCTGATGATACAAATGTTTAAAAAAATTCATTAAAACAAAGACATAACTGAATGACTTTTCTAATGTGTGTATAATTTTTAGATTGTACTGTTGCTCTGGATAGAATCTTCCCATGATATTAATGTAATGCTCACTGAGGAGAGTGTTGAGTGTACTTCAGGATGTCAAGTTATTGTAAAGTTGGTCATGATTTAAATAATCCAGCAAGCAACTGTCACATTTCACCAAGCAAAAGCCGCGTCACTGGTGATGCACGCTTGTAGAAAACCATTGGCCAGTTTTAAATGAGGGCACCTGTAGACCACAACCTCAGAATAGCTTGTTATATGTTCTGCCTGCACATGAAAACTGGCAGCACACTGAAATGGGTCAGTCCTAAACATGATCAGCAAGGCCCATTGCTACTATGAAAAGCTAAATCCAGCAGAACAATTGGTGAGAGAATGACGATGAGGATGTTAGATGTTGGTGAAGACTGCTCGTCTCATCTACACCTTCCTATTAGATTAGAGGCATCTTCTCACTGAATTAAAAAAACTGCAGGCTGATCAAATCTATCAGTGCAGATCAGGTTCAATATGAAACTTCATAAATAATTTGAAAATTTCTTTCCCACAGCAGCTGTTGTACTGGTGTAGGATTCAACCTATGCCCTAAGGAAAAAGTGCATTACTAAGAAGCACAGCTCTGTGCTGCTGTACTGTTTTATGTATCAGCAGACGTATGGCTGATGGCAAGTGAGGATGGTGAGATCATGTGATCTGCTTGACCCATTTAGACTGTTTTGAGAAAGTTAATCTGTTATAATGTCAACACCCTTAAAAGTGTCTCTTGAAGGTCGTTGTCCTACCTGAGCCAAATCAAATACAAATCTTACTTTACATGCCCCCATGTAGACATTTTAGCTCACAAGCATCAGTTCTTATCACAGTGCACAACTATATTAGGAGTGGTACCCCGTCATCCTTCTATATTTGCCTACAAGTCCCTTTGTCATTCTGTGCTCCCTTTTATGGTCAACGAAGAGAAAAAAAGCTCTTCAGTCACATCCTAATGTTCAAAACTAGTGAGATGAATTGCCCGGATGTTATTCCTGTCCACTAAATATAAAAAAAGCCAGTCTCACTGCAGAAGTGTACATTGCAGGCTATCTAATCTTAGATTAAATTAATTCTCTGCATACAGCCTATCAGTGAAAATAAGCCAGATTTTATCAAGTTGGTGGAATACCAGTCTTACGAACCACTGGCAGTTCCTAGACCGTGTTGCCAAATCACTTTCAAGCCACCAGGAAAGTACTTTGAATTGCACAGATCTCACAAAACACCCTAACACAGTAGTTCTTTGTGTACATTATACTGTTCACTAAACAGGCATGTATTCCATGCCAAACACGCAAAAATGTTTTAGAAGACAGTCAGTTTATCAACTTATGTTCCTACTACCAGCCAAAACCAAAAAGGAATTTTGGCTTTCATGCACAAAACTTCTGCTAACTTTAGAAGAACAAGTACTCTTGTGTGTCCTTCTTATTTCATTTTCCTGAAAGTTTGAAATGGTCTGTAGATGTCTGTTCTATGCAAAGATGGCACAACTTGGTAAGCTGTTCGTTTTGTCAGATGATACATGCCAGTGTATCACTCTATATTTAAAGCATCTACTGTCATATGGTGTATTGACCTATTCACTTATGCTTTCTAGCCTAACTAAATTCACATTTACAGTATGATATTGTGTACTGGATTTGGCACCAACCCAGTGTAAATCAGCCATAAAGTGAGTAGCATTGTAATTCATTTCACTGCTAAGTTTTCTGTACATCACCTAAATTCCATAAAGCAGACCATAGTATACCAGAGAATACAGGATTTCTGTTTCTAAAATTGATCATGTTCTCCTCATTTAAAAATTGCAAATTGGAATTTTAGTCATGCAGTTTTCTTTCAGGAACTTTAGGTGTCTAATTAAATGTGAACAGACTAACGTGCATAGTCAATATTCTGGTTTATTCTAATAGAGTTCCCTATGCTAATCTTAAATAGCATTATGAAATGGAAAATGCATTTCAGAGTAATGAGATAAGACTTTGCCAGATTATTCCATCTGATAGTGTGGTTTGGCGCTGGCAGTAAAAAACTGAGAGTCTCGACAAATCATAGGCTGTTTTTCAGATAATGCTCTTTAGAGTTACTAAGTTACTGTTCTATAGTCTTGTTTTCAAGGACATGCTGTCTCTTTCAGCATTTTGTTAAGTATGGATATGGCTATGCAGCTCAAAAGGATCAATATTGCTCTTGGTGAGACTTATTTTGATATGTATACAAGAGGCAAGGGAATTCTGTCAGAGATTTCATTTTCTTTCTTGGCTCTGAGTTGTGTGTCTCAGCTGTTCACGACAACCCTGATGTATGACCTAATTCTCACCTCATGTATTTTAAAGAAGACATGTCTCAAACACAGCAATGAAAGAGCCAACTTATTTCATCATCTTGGTCTTTGAGACAAACACATAGATTTTTGTGGTTGCTGAGGAATATCTGACCAACAATTCCAGATAGGAAAGCAGGCATGCCAGATTACCATTATAGCTGTCTGAGAAGGCTGGACGTTTTTGTCCGACCTTCTGCTATTTCTTTTCCTTGCAGTTCAGGGGAGAACTCTGAAACCTGTAATTGCAGAAACAAGAAAATACATAGTTGTGAGACGCTACCTGGAATCTAGTAACCCTCTGAGACAAGGCTAGTTTTACATGAACAAAAAAAGATATGGTTCAGACCAAGACAGATGCCTTGTCTTACATTCCTCATTTTGATTTTTAGGAACCATCTATTTAACATTTCCCTAGTGTGAACAAGCCAGACCACTAATTTTATCAACCTTTTCACTGATCTGCAGGAAAACGCTGTTCTGTTAATTGAAAATGAGCTAGGTGAGATCCCAGGCACTTCTGTCTGTCTGGTGCATGAGCTTCAGAGTCCTTATATTCATATTCTTCTGCCCCTTTGTTTTGTATGTGAGGAAAAGGGCAGGTTCCTAAGGTCTAGACTGACCCTTGACCAGTGTGATTATTTGATAAGTCACAGTTGTGGCTACCATTTTTCCAATATCTCAAATATCTGAAAAAAAGATGACTGTTTTTAATACCACAGTGACAGGTGTAACCCTCTTGTACCTGTAAAATTATACTGGAGGTTGCACCCCTTCATCATATCCAGGTCCCTTCTGAGGTATGGCCTAACCCTTAAAGGCTCGTGAGAGCTGCTGGCTCAGGCTTTTTGAGTCTTTTGAGTCTATCCCTCCTCACAACCACACCTCTGTGAGTTACGGCTGAGAGAAGTAAGTAGTTCTAATTGCTCTTTCATGATTTAGCACGTTTTCTTCCTACCACCCAGTGTTTGACATCTCAACTACTATGCATGCAGGTATGTGTAAGGTAGGTTCCTTTTGTTTTTTGGTTTTTTTTCCAAAGGTTCCACAAACCTCTGCAGCACCCAAGAGCTTGGGAGCAGCCAGGCCTTCCCTGCCAGACTGCCCAAGCAGCAGCTCGAGCAATCAGGAGGAAACCAAAACCAGACAAAAGTAATTTGTCCCACCTAGGTAAATGTATCATGATTCAGGCTTTAAGGAAGAGGTTTACTGTCTTAGCTATGATGTATTTGCCTTTTGTTAGAAGTCTTTATACCCTTGATTTCTGTTTCTGAATCTTGTTACATTTGTGTCCTGGATGATTTGCTTTTGACCTGTTTTCTCCATTTGCTATGATACATTCTTTTATTACGTCCTCTAACTCATCTCCCTACAAAAAATTGCAATGTTTTTTCCATTCCTTTTGAGATTTAAACCTTTCTCTGCCCTTGATAATTCTTCTGCAAACTCCTCTCTGTCCATTGTACCTTGTATTCGGGAACGGTCTGACAAAATAAAGGCATTGCAGTGTTTGCTTCATATTTGCCGTGTTGTGCCAAGCACTATAACATCTTCTTTTTTTTTTTTTTAAATGGGGAAAGAAGAAAGCTAAGAATGGCTGACTTTTTATTACAAACCTACATTATGCTGAAGCCTTGCTTGACCTAACCTCACTATTGCAAGGGTTTTTTTCCTCCCAAGTGGACATGATTCTGAACTCTGACATGATTCATTATTATTTCTTGCACTACTACTATAAATTTTTTATTATTAACTGATAATTAAGAAAGTACCATGATTGATAGCAAATTAAACAGTTGAGGTTGTTAATGGTCTGTCTGAATTTGCTTTCAATTCTCTGACCTGGAATAATTCACTTGAGGAACAAGGTTAAAACTCTTTGTGTCACTTGACAGTTTTGCTAGTCAGACTTTAAAAAAAATTTCTCTCAAGTTAAGGAGGTGGAGTATAGACACTTTGAACTCCCCATTTTTTCCCAATTTTGTACTAGACATTTTTCATTTCCCAGTTAGTTTTTGATAGATTGAAGTGCCTGGAGGACTTTATGAGTCACGGTATAAGCATCAAATTCTTCAAATTGCATTTTTTCTTCTTAATCCTTTTTTTCAGTATAATAACTGGTTATTTTTATAGTGCAATAAAAATAACATAATAATCAAAGATTACTGAAATAATTTACTTTATTTTAAATGGCACAGAAGAGAATATAAATACAGAGTAGAAGCTGAAATGTATTTTTTCTTTGACTAGGGGCTAAAATTACAGAGTTCTACAGAAGAATGCTCTCCTATTGTCATCTGTGGGAGGACTCTACCTCTCTAGGTTATTGTGAGGTGCTAAATTTCAAGGCAGACACCTTCATCCTCGGTCTATAAATGTTTTTGATAATATTCTATAAAAATATAAATATTAGATTATGTGCTTTCACATTTCCTGGAACTTTTTACTTTTGAAATATTCTTACTTTTAAATAATTTGGGCCTTCACCACTGATTTGGGCCTTCAACAGTCACTGGATGGCTAAAATTAGGATTGTTACATTAATATCAGTTTGGCAACCCTGCTATTATTCTGAAATTTTAAGTATTTATGAAAATTTTCTTGACCCCTAACTTGCTTACTAAAAACTGGTGAAATGTCTACTGTAAAAAATTCAGTAAGAATTAAGAAGGCTCATACTTGCAAACCAAAACTTACTCCATATCGTCAGACCTTGATTTCCAACACTGCACAGAAGGTAAGCATTTAAGTAGCAGGTGCCCAACCATAGGCAAGGTCTTTTTCTTTCAAATCCTTCTAATTTGTAGGCTTAAATGGAAAAAATGGGAAGGGTTTTTAGAGTCGAAAAAAGTTCAGCTTTGTCATTTTTAAAAGTATTGTTAAAAGCAGAAGTGGCCAAGCTTTCTTGAGGGAGTAAAGAAATTGCCTATGTAAAAAAAGAAACGTATCACAGTGAGTCGACTCCACAGTAAATAATGTGTAAACAAGAAGTGACTTAAATCAGCTTTTCCAGTGCTTAAAAAAGTGTTCTCCTAGGAAAAAAGTACAAAGTAATGATGTTGTAAAACAACAGAGTGGGTTTATCTGAATAGCTGAGATTTCAACAGAATTACACAGGTATTATTTTGGCAGATTATAAATTTAAGAACTGGCCCTTCCCTAATCATGATGAAAAAGGTGAAGGAAGTTACAGAGTTTCATACCTTGTTGAGTAATGCAGTGGGGAAAAGAGGCAGGGAAGGGATGAGGTTCCATTTTTGGCCCAGTCTTGCTTGAATTCAAAGAAAGCAGGGGCAAGGAGGCAAGATTTACAGAAAGTCTTCGCTCAGTGTATGCAACTTCAATAAAAAAAATAAAATTATTAGAATAGGATTTTTTTTTTTAAAGTTTGTACTACCCAAAGGCAGAGCTACTTTTCAATGAGTCTAGGGGTTTAATATGCATTTAATAAAAGGATGTTAGCATAGTATTTTGAAAATGTCAGTCACTAAATGCTAATCCCACTGAAATCACTGGCAATTGTACCTGCATCAGAGCGTAAAGGTCAAGTTATATAGAATTTCTTCCAAAACTGAAATCAGAAGGAGGAATTGTTTGCTTATGTCTAGCTCAAACAGGAGAATATAAATAGGAAGCAACCATTTTTAGCTGCACATCAAGATTCTGTAAAATGTATATTATCCTTCTGTATGTATTCCCTCCTTTGCCCTGATTCAAAATCAGTCAGCAGTGGAATGAATAACCTAATTTAAGATCTGTGAAGAGAGTTGCAAATAGTTTTTGTTACACAGGTGAAGACCTACCTGTGTGGAGAGTAAGGAAAGGACTGTGCCTTATATAGAAGCTGCATAATCACTCTTCTTGAAGTTTCTATAATACACACTTTTATCTAAAATATAATTAATTTTTCCCGCAGTGAACCTGGAAGTTATGTGGGACCCAAGAAAAAATATCACACTGAAAAGATACTTTAACAAGACACTCTTTAAAAGAAAAAATCATAAAGATGATAAGTATTACAGTCTTAATAACAATAGATTCTGCCAAAACAGGATCATAGTATATGATAAGAAAGGAAAAAGACCCCATCTTTATCAAGAGCTTTTTTCTGTTTTTAAAATACACTCCTTCCTAGTTTGTAAGTGCCTTGAATGCCTGAGACAACTCTAGAAACACTGATGTTTCCCTTACTGAAAAATTACAGTTTCAAAGTAACAGAAGAATATTTTTGTTCTAAAAAGCCATCACTTGCCTTCTGTTTATGAAATCCTGCCATCAGTATGTTTTACTGAAGAGAGTGGGAATTGCTGTAATGTCACTCCATCTCTTGACAGCCCAGATTGCACAGTATTTTTGCCTGCTTTTCACCATTCCCTGAAACCATCCATTCTCCTATGCCAGCATGATGTGAGGGCAGGAGGTGGGACACGTCAGGAGGCACCTGCAGCAAGGCTTGCTCCAGGGAGCCCTCATCTCCCCTGTCTGACACCAGTGTCTTCTGCACGGGGCAATGTCTGGTCTCACATGAAATCAATGTTTTGCCAATTGTAGCCTTTTTTGTGTCTGCTCAGCACTCCCTTCCAAAAAAAAAAAGAAAAAAAAAAAGAAGCAGATTGTTTTGACAGCCTTTCTGGTACCAAATGGCAAGAACATACAGGCTCTTTCTTACAGCTATGATTTCACTTTAAGGCACTGAAAAAAACCCCATATTCTTGTACAGGCATCTTGAAAGGTCTTACTGGAAAGTATTGAGCAGACTTTCAGGGGATACCAATCATCACTTGTAGCATCCAATAGCTTTTCTTACACTTGTTTTCTCAACAGGATGTTGCTGAGGTTTTGGGCCTCTTAAACTAGTGAGTTGTCTGGTTATGGACTCAGCCCAAGCCAGATTTGAAGTGGAATTGAGTGTATCTTTAAAAACAGACCCATAGTTCTAAATGCCTAAAATACTGTTTTCCTGCCTTTTAACATTACTTAAGTGAGCAAAGTCCAAATTGCTTGGAGTACCTTTCAAGACATAAATCACAACAAATGGTTGGAGATTTTTTTCCCCATGCCTGTGTTTCTCAAATTTCATCCAATGTTGATTTTCCAAGGGAAAAAAAAAATCTTAAAATATGCATAAATAACTCTTTTAAGCCCATCCTAAAGATAATAAATATAGCCTGTCATTGTCATGACTTTTCTGCTTTAACACAGAAGGGATTATCTGATGGTTAAAGTCCTAGTCTTGTAAACAACTATATTTGGATACCTTACTGCTGAGACTACTTGATTATTTTCTTTCTCTTGGCTGTGATCATTTTCTTTTTTTCTGTGATAACCAGTGCTAAGAAGATTACAGAAAGATAAGGGATCCTTGTGACTAGGCTTCACCAAGTCCTGCCTAGAGCTTGTGAAGACTATTTCTACAGTAATGGAGTTACCCTCGATAGACTGGAACTGTATGGTGAATTATTGAGAATAAAGACAGTGTTTGGAACACTGCATGAATGTTTAATCTTAAAGCTAAGATCAAGCTGGAGGACATGTATTTCAAGTAGGGACATTAATATAGATTTGCCTTCTGCTCCTTTGTGTTAAAAGACAATTAGTTTAAGAAGTTTATTGGGTGAAAACTATGACATACAGATACTGTGGATCACAGATTTCCTATTAATGATGTGACTTCACTTTCCATGCAAGAAACTCCTTAGGAATCACTTGACTTATTGTGATGGTATTATGTTCTTGGTGAGTTATATGCTGTTCTTTTTAATGCTGTAAAATAGAATTTTTATTTAACTAGTGTCATTAAAGACTCATGGGAAAAAAATTCACTGAATCACTAAGTATTCACTGAGTACACTAAGGTGTATTTTGCAGCTGAAGCAGCTTATGGAATGCACATGGCCAAAATCAGAACCGGGCGAGGGGAGAGGGAAGGAAGCGGGGGAATGTCAATTTAAAATGTAGCATTGTGGAACCTAGGAATTCAAATAAGAAGAAAAGTTCTTTTGAGCCCTTCAGCTTTAGAGAGAGTTTGTCTTCAAGAGGAACTACTTGTGCTGATGATTGTCTCCATGATAGATGGCCTGTTATTTAGTTCTTATGATGTTAACACCACAAGACAAGAAGTCCTTACCAATCTCTCCAACAGCCTAAGGACAAACCCCTACTTATCTCACTTTCACATCTGGCATTGGGCATAAAGTGCTTATTTTCTTGCCAGTCTTGTGATGACTATCTCTCATCTTTGTTTCTTTGCTGATCAGCTCACTAACATCTTCAAGATATTTCTGTGTAAGAAATACTGTGCAGTGTTGCTAGAACCAAGCGCCCTGCTTACAGACTGCAGCAGTGCATGTCTTAGGGCAGGCAGAGGCTAAAGTGTTACTTTATGTGATGTGTGCATTAAAGTAAAAAAAACCAAACAAACAGAGGCAGTAAAGCCAGCACATGCTGGAAGTGCTCACTGCAAGCATACTAATCAGCAGTACTGTGCATGGATTATACTGCATGTGCCACAGCAGCCGAGGACTCTGCTTTTACAGCAGAGTTTTGGATTGTTCTTCCTAGTGATCATGTTTTACAGGTCACGATAACAACTTAAGTAGCTCAAATGCAGCAATAGCTGCAAGCAATTGAACTGTGGGGAAGAGGAGCTATGATTTAATTTTTTCACAACTGACTAAGCCCGTTAATATTGCCTGAAAAATCACTACTTCTAACAACTTCAAAACCCCCTTCTGCCAGCTCCCAACAAGCAGAATGAAAAAAGGCAGGTAGGAGCAGGCTGCTGCCGTAAGAAGAGCTCATCCAGTAGGCAAGTCCTTCCCTGCCCATACCCAAAGGCATACAAGAGAGAGAACAGCTGAAAGTGAGATTTTAGGCTAAATAATTTGTGCTGAAAAGGTTGGGCTGTGAATTCAGCTCTCCTGTTTTAGGCTACAGAGACCTCATACATATCCTAAGTGGCCACACAGTGTAAATGCTGACTAAATAGAATTTTTCCTGGTTGAACCTGTTACTTTGGTATCACCCTGTTGGAATGACTAAGGATAATGAAACAGGACAGAAGAGCACATTAAACCTGGCCAGAACAACCCAAATTTTATTCAGCAAAATTAAAGATGCTTAATGAGTTGCATACTGTAAGATGTACAACAGCATAGGCTACAAGCTTGTACAGAACGATGAACTTGCATCTAGAATGTTCTGCAAATATTTCTCACAAGAGAACATTTGCGCATCTAACTGTTGAGTTGAAGTAAAAGAAAAGATGCTCTGACACCCATGTGGATTAAAGACGAAGAATAATTGTTGCCTTAAGTTCTTCCCTTAGTTACATTATCCTGTGACCTCAGTTTTCCAATTTCTCTATAGACAGAGAGGCAAATAAATACATGAACTTGTCCAAGTTGGAACATGTATACCAAGGTTTCCCATATGGAAGCTTGCCCTCGGTCAGTGGGCAATTCTGTTACAAACTGAAGCCTGCTTTAAGCTCTTAGACAGTACTTTCAATCAATAAAGATTTTAGTCTCACCTTGCACTCGATTTAAATTTGGCTTGTATCAAGCTATACTAAGATGATGTTAAATCCATATTGGGTCTGTGCATAATTTTATACCATTTTAACAAAAGGGCTTAACACTTAGATAAATGCTGACATGCTGAGTATGTTCCAAATCCGTGCTTTGGATTGCTCACTGCCGGAAGGACAGTGTCTCCTGGGCATGAACGGGAAGGACATGGGCTACACTGAGGCTCCAGCTGTGATATGGCAGTATTTCAGCATTTACTCGGGAAACAAGTCTCCTTCCTCCAAGGAGGCTTTACTCAGGAGCAAGAAGCCCAGGTTTGATCTGACTCGCAGGGAGCAGCACTTTGGCTCACCTGCCGGGGAAAGGGGGAAGCTGCGCCCCCGGGGGCTCCTGCGCACACCTGCCCCATCCTGCCCTACACTCGGGGGCTGCCACACCCCGACCCCTCCCGGGGGATGCTGCGGGGACCCCCCCCCGCCTTTGTTCCGCTCGCTCCGCCTCGGCCGTGTCCCCTCCCCGCGGGGCGGGGACCCGCGGGCCGGGGGCGGTGGGACCGGGCGGGCCGCCGGCTCCTCCCGCCCGTGCCCGTCCTCTCCCGGCGCGGCGCTGGCTGCGCTCCGCGGCGCTGGAGCTGCGCGGAGCCGCTTTGTGCCG